>JAHQIW010004418.1:0-61766 GCA_019055375.1 Parelaphostrongylus tenuis | reverse complement strand
AACCATGAAAGTATTGTTAAAGACGTATTTTGCTCTGCTATTCTAAATAATTGCAAAAAATGCAGCCTACAATTAGTAATTGGTTTTTCAGACGATCCCTCTTCAGAGGCCACAAGAGGCGCCGTTTGTTGACTTTGTACATTCATTTTGCAACAGTCATGCTTACAGCTAGTGAATTTCGGGTTGAGACACAGTTGGGTATGTGCTATTAGGTCGTCTCATAAGTTTTGGCACTGGAGAAATAAACACCATTCATTAAACAGAAGAATTGGAATTGTATGATTTTATAATTGTTCAATCGGGTCATTTTCTTGCAACTATTTTGGTACACAACCTGTCTAAACTTGCCTTAACATGGAGCTGTCTTGGGAAAAATTCGTTTGCTACTCATGACAATTGCCGCGTAGGGCAAAATGTTAGTGAAGCGGCGCCCGAGATAAACAAAGCTTAGAGAAATGATATTGCTGCAGAGAAGCTAGGAAATGATTCGTAAAGTTCAAAACTGGAGAAAACAGCCTGGAATTTTGGGCGGCGCTTCACTAGCTTTTTCTCCAATGCGCGATTCGCGAATGAGCAGTAAGCAAAGTGGTTCCCAATACAGCTCCATCTTAAGGCAAGAATAGGCAAATTGTTTACCAAAATGTTTGCAAGAAAATGCACAATTGAATGCTACCAAAATGATGCATTTTTCTTAACTTCTGTTCAATAAATTTGGTGCTTATTGCTGTGATACCAAAACTCATAAAACGACCTAATATCTTTCCTCCTCCTTAATGGTTAAATGATACTTGCGTGTTTCACTCCAGATGGCTATGTTAGAGATTGGACTGGAAAAATACAACTCCATGACTGGAAATATTTCCTACATTGGCAAGTAATGGAGTTTGTACCAGAGCCTTCACTTTAAATATAAAGGCAATAGCAAGACTTGGTGCCAGCCGCCGCTCCATTGCCAGTTATCTAAAATCTGAGCATTCAAGGACTTATTTGAAAGAGTCATCAGCTGCTAAAATGACGAGCTGCACATATCTATTGCTCCTAGATGTCGTATGAGGAGTTGCGGACGGCTTGCAATGCTGCGTTGCTTGAGATATTGAGCAAGAGAGGTGACGTCGGACGACATCTTCTGAGTACGCGTCATAAGAAGGCGTTACTACGTAGACGGTCTGGTAACATTTAAGTGTTTGTAAGATAAGCAGGAACGCATCTCGACGACTGGTATATTACTAAGGCTATTCTATTCTACCCGTGGGCCCGTCTACACAGTTCATGATGGGTCTAGCCTTTATTAATGGTGGATTGTTAGATGCAAGATTATTAGTGAATACTAAATTATTGTTTTCCATAAGTAAGTATAATATTGAACATATTGGTCAATGAACTTTCAAATGAGGAAAATAGTTGGATTCAAACCAGCTGCTTTCACCATTTCGACCCAATTACTAATTAAAGTGAGGCACTGGCAGAGCAATCAGATCATAGCGGCTCAGTGTTCAATATTCGGAAAGTCAAGCAAGTAGTGCATCTATTTCTGTCTCTTCATAGTTTGGACACATCTTTTCTTTTAGTCATACTTTGGCTACACATGACTCTTCTTCGTCTGATCACTCTAAAGCTCCTGGTGAACATTTCATGAATATATAATGAAGCACAGGAGAAAAAGAGCGTTCAGGAAGCCGCTTTCTTGCACTGCATTGAAAACGGGCAGACCTACACCGTCGCGTTCTTTTTTATCAAAAAAAGTGGTAAAAAGTTCGAGAGCACAGAACGTTTTGTGTAATGCTTCAAAATGATATCAAGACACTACTAGCGTGAATATCCTGCAAAATGTATTAAGTAGCTCAAAACTATGTATGGCCGTTTGAGGAAGCACTAATGCTCACAATCGCATATTCCTCGGTGATCAAGCGAAAGCACGAAATTGAGAAAAATTACTGTATTTTATGGACTAACGTTTCCACGCATTTCTTCTTCTTCAGAGTCGATTGATCCGAGCCGCTTTTAGTGATACGTTGATGTTTATGCGGAGCATCAAATTTGTAAACAGTCTGGTTGAGTGTTACAGAGAATTTAAAGCACCTTTGGTAGTTGGCCATCTGATGTGTCAGGCACTGGTATTCCTGCCAACGGATTGGTATCACTCAAAATAAATTCGCGAAGATTCATGTTGAGGTCACTGAAATTTGTTACACACGTGAGCAGATGAATATTGGCTTTTCCAACTCGTCGGTGGTCAAAATCAGGTTGTCAACATATAAGTTGTTCTTTGTTTCTTTGACCAAATCATTCTCTTGTTTGTAGAGCTCGATGTGGTGATGAACCCCTGTGAGCAAAAACGATGATGCGACTAAACCAAAGGTAATCCAGATAAATCGAAAACTTCGATGTTGCTTGGAGAACGTGGGGATTTACGGTTGTGCAATCACTAGCAAAGTGTCACATCACGGTCTTCTTTGTGATGACGAACTCGTAAAAATACTTTCTCGACATCTGAAGAGACCGCTATTCCATAGAAAATCATGTAGAATTTTCTTTGTTCATCATAAAAGTGCAAATCTCAGGCACAAGGCATGAAGAGTGTAGTATATGAAGTGAAAGTTTAATGGGAAATCTGTTAGTCATGCAAAAGGATGTGGCGCTTGCAAAGAGCAATATCCGTAGGTGAAGTTGTAGAAGTGGATTTTTTGAAATTGCTGTTCCAACCATCTGGAAATCTGACTTTCAGATTTTGTCAGAAGTATACTTTATACCGTGATTCAATTACACGGGGTGAAAGATTATAAAATGAAATCTACACTGTTTACTGATAGTGTCGAGCGCATGCTGCGCAGTGGTTAGAGGTCCAAGGTTCAATCTCGCGCTCATAGCTCACAAAACTATCCATGCTTCCGGAGTCGGAATATTGGTACCGGACTGGTCTCAGGCTTGTCTGAAAGGATAAGCAGCACTGACTCGATACAGCATTGTTTGGTTCTACCTTGTTGTTTGGTACCACGTCATTGTTTAGTTCTACGACATTGTTCAGTTCTACCACATTGTTGGTCCTGCCACATGTTTAGTACCACGCCACTGTGTCGGTTCTACCACACTGTTTGGTTCTATCACATTGTTTGGAACCACACAATTGCCAGGTTCTACCACATTGTTTGGTACCACGACATTTTTTGGTTGTACCACATTGTTTCCCCTCCCACGGACCTCCCTCTTTGAGGGATCCCGCCCGGTTAGTCGCGAGGGCACGTGTGCGCGTCCCTAGGTGGTGGATAGGGGAATAAAAGCGAACCAAAAGCGACCGTGTGCTTCCCAGAGACGCAGGTGGATTCAGGGGACGAGCTCCCTGCTTCTGCAGTGCCGACTTGACAAAAACTCTATTTCTACGAGTCAAGTCGGCCAAAAGCCTGCAATCAAGCGGCTGGGAAGTACATGGGAGGCGGTTGGGAGTCGCCTCCAACAAATAAGCTCCTCCCGCTCCTCCGAGAGAGACTGGCAAGCTACTCGTGAGCTACCCAGCCCCCACATTTAGAGCCTGGCAAGCTATACGTTGGGTATCAAATGCCAAAAACAGTAACAAATATGGGCCTCATTCCCTGACCCCGAAAGAGCCCCTGGTACGGCGGCGCCAGGTAGGAAGAGCACGGAGAGGCTGCTAAAATCTCAGGACCAAATTAGGCTGCCAAGATCGAAACGGACTAAAATGACGATCTGTACCTACAATGCAAGAAGCTCTTGCTCACGAATCCGCTGTAGAAGATCTATTGATATAAGCAAGGAGAATAAGGTACGACGTCATTGGCCTGGCTGAGACGAGAAGGCGCCATTCTTTTCACGCTGTTATGACACCGGAGAAGAACTGCTCCTTGGAACATGCGAAAGCAGAGGTGTCGGTGGCGTTGGCGTCCTCGTCAAATCGAATTCAACCGTGAACATTGATTCGTTTGAACAACTAACAACCCGTATCGAACGATTACGGTTGAAACGATGTGGTTCTATGCCGGCTTTGACAATCTTCGTTGCTTACGCACCAACATCAAGCTATGACGAAGACGAAGTCGAAGCGTTCTATATGGCCTCGAAAAATTCTTCAGAGAAGATCATACATTCTTCAAGGTCATTGTCGGAGATTTTACGCAAAAATTGGACCTAGAAGAACGTCTGAAGAACGTCACATAGGGACCCACGGACTAGAATGGAATGAACAGGGTGAGAGGCTATCCGAGTTTATCATGACGACCCAAACAATCCATGGTTTCTCGCGATTCCAAAAGCCTCTTTCTTAGCGATGGACGTGGGAGTCTCCCAGTGGAGAGTACCATAACGAAATACACACATCTAGTAAATCGAAGGTTTTGCCTGACCGATGTCGCTGTTGTTCCCAAGTTCTACACGGGATCAGACCATCGCCTCCTTCGCGCAACGTTCCGTTTTTCGAGGCGAGGAGAGAAAGCCGCTAAATTCAAACAACGAAGTCCCAGAACTACCATAAACTGGGATGTATTCAAATCATTAGTCAGCTCTTGGGAAGATACCGTTGTCGACAACATTGACGAAGAATACGATTGACTCGTTGAATATCTTCGCGTTAGGCTATGAAAGTCGAGAATCTTAAGTCACGAAGAGACGCTTGTCTCCGCAGACACTTGAGCTGATACGTCAACGTAGAATCGCACGAGCTACAGGCAACCGAAACCTTACGTCCGAACTTGCGAAACGCTGCAGAGAAGCGATAAAGAAGACCTCAAAGAGAGAAGAGCAGCAGTTATGGCAGAAGCTGCAGAAGCTGGGAAGAGCATTCGCAATAGCCCAGCGAGGCTTCGCCAACTATAAGACAAGATGACTGCACTCCGATACCCTGACGGGACACTTACAGCTTCGAGAAGAGCTATGGAGAAAATCATCCACCAATACTACTCGGATCTCTTCGCTAGCCATGTCCTCTTACCGTCGTATAAATTGAAAGAGGGCGAATATGTCGTTCCACCGGTCCTCCCTTCCGAAATCCGACATGCTATATCGTCGGTGAAGAACAGAACAACACCCGGTCCAGACAGGGTTAGACCAGAACACCTGAAGAACTTGCCGCCAGTTCTCATCAACACCCTGGCTCAGCTCTTCACTCGCTACCTGTCAGAATGCAAGGTCCCTATTCAATGAAAAAACAGCAAGACGGTATTGTTGTTCAAAAAGGGAGACCTTCACGACATAGGCAATCATAGCCCAATCTGCTTGCTGTCCGTTGTCTATAAACTCTTTACTCAAGTCATCCTAAACAGGATTGACAGAACACTGTACGAAGGACAGCCATGGGAACAAGCAGGGTTCCGAAAGGATTTAGTACCAAAGACCACATCCAGATGATTACAAGGCTCTTTGAAGTTTCACGAGAGTACAACAACCACGCTGTCTCACTTTCATCGATCTGAAGAGAGCCTTTGATTCAGTGGAAACAGAGGCGGTTTTAGAGGCTCTGGATAACCAGGGAGTCCCTACTCGGTACATAATGATCCTTCGTGAGCTTTATTAAGATTTCTCGACCAAAATATCTCCATTCTACAACAATATCACCGTTGACGTAAGAAGAGGGGTTCGACAAGGCGATACAATTCGCCAAAACTATTCACTGCCACTCTACAAAACGTCATGCGAACATTAGAATGGGACGATATGGGAGTGAAAATTGACGGTCGACAATCAAACCATCTTCGGTTTGCTGACGATATCGTTCTCATAACTCCAAACATCAGCCAAGCGGAACGAATGTTGACCTATTTCGATAACGCCTGTGGAAAGATTGGTCTAACTAATCTAACGAAAACGTGTTCATGAGAACGGATGGTTTCGAATGCCCCATTCACGCTCAACGGAACGACAATCTCCGAATGCTCCAGTTACGTCTATCTAGGTCGTGAAATCAACATGATGAACGACCTAGCTCCAGAGTTGAGCAGGAGGAAACGAGCGGCTTGGGGAACGTTCATGAGCATCGAAGATGTAGTGAAGAGGATAAAGAACATCCGACTCCGTGCCCACCTTTTCGACTCGACAATTATCCCTGCCCTAACGTATGCAGCAGAAACCTGGTTGCTACGTAAGCAGGATGAAAAATCACTTGACCTTATCGATCGCGCAGTCGAAAGGTCGATGCTAGGAGTATCCCGTATCTCGCAAATGAGAGAAAGGATCAGAAGTTCCGACCTACGTCAGCGATCGGAAATCAGAGACGCCGTTCTACACGCCACGATATCGAAAATAAGGTGGGCCGGACACGTGATGCGCTTCAACGACAACCGATGGACGAGAGCCGTTACCGACTGGATTCCTCGGGACGTCAAGCGCTCTAAAGGAATACCCATGACCCGCTGGTCCGATTTCTTTACGAAAGCGCTAAAAGAAAGGATATGATGCTCAGCGAATCCCTAGAGCGAGGAGGACCCACTGGGCTACTCTTGCACGCGATAGGGAAAATGGTAGTGTTGCTGGTACCCGCTCGAGTCACTCGACGATCAACATGACGACAGGTGACAGGTGACCACATTGTCTAGTACACACCATTGTTTGGTTCTATCATATTGTTTGGTACCATGCCGTTGTTTGGTTCTACACATGTTTGGTACCACGCCATTTTTGGCTCCACCCTATGTTTGGTATATCCAATAGAAACCGCTGAACCTTCACATTACAGTACAAATCCACTAAACCTCCACATAAAATTTAGTGCAACGGCTGCAAATCTTCGCTATAAAGTATGAATTCTCTGTTTCTCTCTTGTCAATTTAGCATACTCCTTCTGTGCATTTTACGAGTTAAGATTGTTAAAGGCTTGTAATCAGTTGAGTGACAAGTGCATTCAAAAAATATGTTTCTTGCTTGTGCACTCTAAAGGAGACTAGTGAGCTTTCGTAAGCATATCCAACCCCGTCTTTGGAGCTCATTGAACAATACGTGGGCATTAGAACGCTAAACACCGTTTGATTAGTGGTGCACATTTCCATGATCTAGTAAGAATCTCCGATACAGCATCGTTGGATAGGACAAGTATGCAGAGTATACTAAAGTTTCGCTGCCTTTTTACAGTGCCACAATATTGAAGGGCTGAGATTTGTCTCTACTATTTATGCTTGCTTGCATCCATGTCCTCAATAGAGAACTTAGTTACACTAGGAGGGAGGATAAGGAACAACGCACCATAGGATTAGCTGAGACGAGAAGACGCCGCCAGTCTAACACTGCCTCCGCCATGAAAGAAAAATAATCTCTTGCAAAATGAAATAACAGAGACGGTGGCGTCGGAATTCTTGTCAGCACGAGAGTGGCCATAAACACCGATTTATTCGACTGAATGAAAATACGATTGGAACGCTCACGAATGAGTAGATGGGGACGATACCGACTTAGATCACCTTCATTGTTTACGTACTGGCAATGAAGCTATGACGATGATGAAGTGAAAACAATCTAAGAAGTCCAAAGTCGCTGTAGGAGGTTGAGGTCATCACTGGACATAGGAGATTCTGACGTCAACATCAGACCCAGAACAACGTCTAAGGAACGTCGTTATGGGACCCATCGATCGAATTAGATCGAACATGGTAAGCATCTGTCTGGGCCTATCACGAGGATCGTTTCATTGGCACTCACATTTTCAGCAGCCTCACTGCTCGCGGATGACGTAGAAGTCTCGCCGTGGGGAGCGATACAACAAACCGCATCATATTAAATCGGAAACTTTGCATAGCCGACGCTGCTGCGCTTCACAATTCTACAAGAATCAGCCTTGATTTCCTTTGTGCAAAATTGCATTATTAGAGAAAAAGAAAGCGGTTATATGGTTTGCAGTTTTTATTTATAAGTCGAATCACGATGCTGTTATAATGTCAGTTATTTGACGATGAAGGGTTTTAATATAATTCATTCGACGATCAAGGGAAGGCTGAAGAATTAGAAAGGAGAAGGAGAGAAGCATGCACACATTCGGACTTTTTGAAGAAGCCACCAATCAACTAGAGGAAGCATAATTTTTGCTCATCTTTTTCGATTCTTTAGTCTTTCCAGCTCTCTGTCACACATCACAGACAGCGGCTGACACTTTATCCAAGTCAAGAAATGTTCGCATCACCTACAGCACACTTGCGAAATTTAATCGCCACTAACGTCTAGCCGGTTTGCACCCCACAAATCTTCAAAGTCTCTCCTATCTTCGGGACCATGTGAAATGAACATCGATGTCGAAGCGCAGATCGCGTGATTGCATATAGGAAGGTCAGATGGATGAAAGGAACTTCAAGCGTGAAGGATCCAAGCGAGAACAAGTATGCTCTTGAGTGATCACGAAGACATAGGCGAATTTGTTCTTCGTTAATGTCAATTAACCGAATCAACAAATGGGAACAGTTGACAGACCGAGGAGTGTACTTGGTTTATGTCAATATTTTGGAAACAGGTCGCCAGCGAGGATGATCAATTCATAAAAGAGAAACGAATGGAAATTGTGGTGGAGCCTGTTTTATCAGTAAAGACAGGACATGCATGTATCGAAGTAAGTTTCGAATGCAGCATTGAAATAGTGGTATGAAGAGAGTTGCAAATTTTTCACTTGTTAGAGGAAATCGAAAGTTCTGAATTGCTTTCATGAAGTGAAATCGTCGCATACGTTAGAGCGCCGGTGATCAGAAGGCCTTAAAGACACATTTTGTGTCTTAACGAAACGGACGGAAAAGAACTGTGAGTGCATAACAGATGAAGCGTGACACATTGGTAACACGCTCTAGTCTATTATCGGAATTTTCACGAAAACAGCAAAGAAAAAATATGATGTCTTTTTTGGTCTCAAGGTCCTACTAAAAATTGATTCAGTATATAGTATACATATTAGTAGCACTTATTCTAGTTCTACTACCTAAAGAACTATTTTCTTCCTAAGCCAATCACGAGTATCATAACACAACTTATTCTGAGAGATAACTTTTCGGCGGATTCCCTTTCTTTACAGCCTGCAAAGCAGCCTTTTCCCCAACTTAGTTAGCGAAACACCTTCATTACTGAAACAGGAAAAGAAGTCACCGAACCCAGATATCAACTGCATCAAGCACAATACAGCTTGAAACGTATTCATTGTTGCATATAAGTCGACACTGGCCTTCAAGTGGATACCTTCCGCGCTGAAATCACATGAACTGCAAATGTACCTAGTTCATCGAAACATCCGTCTTATATACCGTGTTACATCACGTGTGATTGTGAGGCATTCATGCCTGCGGTGCATGCGTGAGTTGGTGGTGTTTGTCAAACGCTTCTCCAATCTTACACCCTGAGGCTTCATGTTGTTTTGCGACGACGTTTATAGAAAACCTTCAAAGGGAGTTTTACTATCTTTTCGGGAAGTACATGATAATTTAGACATCGCAGAGGGTCCATGACCTCAGAGAGCAAGTGGTATGGCAGAGGTTCGAGGACCTTAGACAGAAAATGGTCCAAGTGGCGAGGGAGGCACCCAGATGCCACCAATCTCAACAGGCAAATCGGTCGCTGGGCATCATCCGGACGGTCGTCTGACATTATTCGGACCACCTCACCTCAAATCACCTCAATTAATCAATCCATTATTACTCTCTCCACACAATCTCGTTGTCGTGTACCTAACTGCTATCATAGGATTGTGTTCAGACAATCGCTAAATGAACTCAATAGGTGTTGTGAGCGGAACATAGCGCTTCCGCGGCGGCGCGAACACACTTAGGCTGTGCTCGGCCTACCACCGCGGTTAAGGGATTCTGCCCATATATAATCAGTAGTGACCCCACTGCTTACACACTACATATTAACCCACTGATTACCACCGTTGGCTTGTTATTCTAGGGCGAGCATAACAACTCAAACGGACTCCGCCGCCTAGTCATGCTCCCTCAGTTACAAAACATCGTCGCTTACAATAACATCCTCACAGTAGCACCGTCAGTCATAATAACATCCATAGTATTGCCAGATGACGATACTTCTCGTTATTCGGTCACTCATTTTGACTTAAGCATATGTTCGCATAGCGATATGTCGTAGTCATGTATATATTATTATTGTATTCTTATTATAGTGATACATGTATATTATAGGTTGTTTGGTTCTACCACATTGTTTGGTACCACGCCATTATTTGGTTCCATCCAATTGTTTGGTATAACCCATATAAAGGATCTGAACTTTGCGCTCTTGTCCGTTGCGAGACACAAGTTTGTAGCAGATCAAAACAACAAGACCACTGAACCTTCACCACATTCGGTGCATTGGCCGACTTTGTTCGAATACGAGTTGTCAACGAATCTTGCAGTCAAAGGATTCAGGTACCAAGTTACCTGTTCCGAACTTTAATCTTGACTATTCGCTTCAAAAGTACTAGAGTGGCACCTAGCAAGAAAGCCCTCTTATACGGCGCATTATCCAACTACGTTCGCATACTAGTCGCCTTGAAATCTTGCAATCAGAGGACGCAGCCTCAGCAGCCGAATGAGGTATTGCATTAACTCATAATTCGACAACACAACTCTGAGTAGCTGAAAAAGGCAACTTCATCAAGTCTAGACTAACAACCTCAAACTTGCAAAACCACCCGGTACGTTTGAATTCCGTCATTACTTCAAAGTCACTTTCCATATCACCTGTATGGAAAGGGCTGAAGCAAAAATAAAGCAGGAAATATAAAACGTCAACATCATGACGGACCAGTTAATCGTAGTGGCAGCACCGTATCCCCAAAAATAGACTTACAACGTACGACCTTGCGTTGTGGTCTACATAATCTTACTTTCGCTCAATCAAAGGCAATCCTAGCGCCCATCACCACTCCAAGACCTGATAAACAACCTCGGCTAGGGACTTCATATCTACTCCTCTGAATCACTCGTGGCATCTATAGGAAAAGATCCAAGCAGGGATCGTGCGAGAAGACGAATAAAGTACAACTCCCGTTCGAGAAGGCGACTAAATACAAGGACTGGCTAAATTTTCTCAATTAAACCAAACATAATAAGCAACCTCAGCTAGGGCTGCCTCGATTAGATCCCACTCACTAAGAGAGATATCTATGTAATCGTTTTCCCTTTCGATCGTTAGTTACACGCTTCACGTAAATGTCAATTCCATGTCTCTATGCTTTTACAGGAAAACTCTCGTCTTCTCCCTTAGCCATCTCGTCTTCGAACATGCAAGACATCACGATGTTCAAGCTCATAAACCCATTGATCTATTGAGCATAGGAGATGATCTTTTCGAGAGGCCGGAAATTTACTTTTTGGGTATTACATGATAATTTAGGCAACGCAAACGGTCCATGACCTTAGAGAGCAAGTGGTATCGCAGAGGTTCGAGGACCTTAGACAGAAAATGGTCCGAATGGCGAGGGCGGCACCCAGCTGCCACCAACCTCAACAGTCAGTTCGATCACGGGGCATCATCCGAACGGTCGTTTGACTTCATCCGAACCACCTCACCTCGAACAGTAATTGATGCATTATTACTTTCTCCACATAATCTCGTTATCGTGTACCTAATTGCTATCATAGGGTTGTGTTCATAGAATTGTTAAATGAACTCAATAGAAATGTGAACGGAACATAGCGCTTCCGTGACGGAGCGAAACACACTTAGGCTAAGCGCGTTCCACCACCGCGATTAAGATCGTCTGCCCAGATATAATCAGTAGCGACCCCATTGCTAACACGCTGCATATTCACTCACTGGATCCCACTGTTGGCTTATTATTCCGGGGCGAGCATAACAACCCAAACGGGCTCCTCCGCCTATTCATGCTCCGTCAGTTACAATAACATCGTCACTTCGTCTCTTACAACAACATCATCACTTACAATAACACCGTCAGTCATAATACCATTCACAGTATCGTCAGATGATGATACTTCTCATCAATGGATCACTCATATTGACTTAGGCATGTGTTCATATAACGATATGTCGTATCATGTATATATTATTAATGTATTCTTATTATAGTGACACATGTATATTATAGGTTGTTTGGTATATTCCATATGAAGGTTTTGAACTTTGCGCTCTTGTCCGTTGCTCGACACAAGTTGGGAGCAGATCAAAACAACACGACTACTGAACCTTCACCACAACCGTAACTTCTACTTCAAAATCATCTCCGTTATGCCTTTGTGTTACAGGCGAGCCTCGTGGGGTGTTTGATTTTTAGCATTATATTTGTTAGCTAGGTGTTCTTTTATGCGGACACAGAGTAGCCTACCCGTTTCTCCGATGTAATTGCCACCACACGCTTTACAAGCGATTATGTAAACTAGTTCCGTACTCATGAAATCACCGTTTTTATCATTTGAGCAAATCTAATACTATTAAGTCTGTACTAGTTATTTATTATACTAGTTAGAATCCTCTATTCACTTCACATTTCCTCCAGCCCACTAACGTCTGCGATTCACTAGGTGTTAGTTCACTAGAGAATGAAGAGTTTAGAGTTTTTTCTCTATCTCTATCTGTATCTCTTATCGTACAGACCAGTGAAAATATATATATGTATATACATATGTATATATATGTACATATTCATATACATGTGCATATGTATAACCGATCGTTGATAGTAAGCAGCGATAGATAGCAGTTGACATTATTTGGTAGTTCATGCGCCTTCACTTCTAGCCGACACCTTGGCTAAACATGAAGGCAACTAGAGAGTAAGCAAATCTTTCACTATTCACATTCCACATTCCGCTCAAATCAATCACAGTTCAGTGCTGATTCTCACCTATCACATTCTGGTGTCATAGGAAAAGTAACATTTCCAGTTCTATATTTCCAAGCTCACCAATCTTTGTCACATACCACAGTGGAATCAGAATTTGGCGAAATAATAACAACCTTGAGGCAAAACTGTGTTATGTATGTAGCAAGTAGCTTGAAACATGAATGTGGGCTCCAGTTTCGCATTACGATATAATTTTCCTTTCGTCATCATTACTATCACTGGCTTTAGAGTGCTTTTATGGCACTCTAATGAAAAGGTGTATAATGGTTCTTTGTTAACGTGTACACGGCTTGGATCCTTTATCTCAGCATCGTTCTTATCTATTATAAAGAAAATGCTCTACCAATCAGTTATACCTGCCTTTACTCATTCTATAACTGAAAGATCCATCTCATTGGCTCTTTTTTAACCTCATGAGAAGGACCATTTGTCTACCGAACGCAATCCATTGTCTGAAAAAGTGGTAATAACACAATACCACGTGCTATCACCAAATTCGTCTGCACATCTCTGCTACAGAGTAGAGTTCAGTGTGGAACGTGGGCACTGTGGTGAGGGGTGCGATACCTCCGAAAGGCGTACAGTAACTGTGAAGATCATTAGTGGTGAGGCTCGTTTTAGATTACCTCGTTTGTAATTTTCTACGAAATTTTTCACTCTGCGGTAGTCTAAGGTGTGTGTGTTTCATTAGTTTATTTTCGTGCAGTGTATCTTGGTAATTTTTTAGCACTTTTATTCCTTTAGTTCACTGTCTCACGGGTTTTTTTTTTACTGCGCGATTCACAGTACTTCCAGCATTCAGTTCGTTTTCCGTCTTCCTCATGAGCGCCGTAGAATACTTGGTTGACCATGTACCTTTGTAATATAGAGGATAGCCTGTCTGTGGGGCGTTCCATGGGAAGTTCGATGTTGGCCGCGGGAAAGTGTTTAAGGATGGGTATCACCCCCGGGCCGTCTCGTACAGCGAGCATCACAAATATCACAGATATATTACAATTCTCATTCTCATATTTTACCAATGAGCAAGCACTGCTGTGAAAAACAATTTCTTTCGCAATATTCAAGTTATAATCTATTTTGTTTTTGTGAATTTTCCTCAAATACTCACACCCGAATGTTTTGATGCATCGGATGTCTACCGTCATGACAACTATGTGTAAAGATTTGGAAGCGTAAGGTTTTGCTCTTTGCAGTAAGAGTCAGCAGTATCTCTGTTTCTTCAACTTCCAATCCACATCTTTGAGGAAACTACTTCTGACGATGGCTATGATAGAAGCCCCGTTTATACATAAACTTTGTTTGGAAAATATGCTTTATAATGAAGAAGAAAGGTGTGCCACAAGGAGTTTTGAGGTTATCTGAAGAGTAGTACCATTTTGACACCTCTATCCAGATCTATGCAGAGCTTTCCTAGCTGTAGCCTTCAGCCGTTAAAGACGATGTCGTGCACTATACAACGTGCATGACTCGAAATAATCTCTCTAGGTTCCTTCTTCTCGATTGTCATCATGCAAAGTCTTATAACAATATTGAACTTTTCATGAGATGTGGTATGGCGCTTATACAAAATTAAAAAGGCCTGTTTCGCCTTTACAGGCTCATCAGTAGCACGATACCTTTCGGTTCAGCCTCATCAAAGGCTCAAAACGTATTATCAGACTAGCAGATAAATATGGTTTTTGAGCGAGGTCTTTATAAACAATCGAAAGTAAAGCTATGTCATCATTCAATTTGTAGCTTTCTTGAGACTTCATTTTCTCCTTGTTCAGTTCTTGCTGGATAACCTGATAGATGATTACTTCCCAGTTCTTCTTGCACATATCGCAAAAGAAGGTCACTTTTTTATCAATCCTGCAAGCACGATGTGCTACCATGCCGTATAGTACGCGCCTGCCTTTCATCTTTTAGCAACTGTCACTGAGATTCATCACATAGGGATAGTCTTACGTGTCGTTTAAGCAGTTTTACGTGAATAGTCCTCAATGAGTGACACGAGGACATTGGGTCCTAATGCGAAAATTCTGAAACATGCCTGCATGGTTATTTAGACCATTAAATTCGGAAATTGCACGGTCTTCTTTCTCCTCAGTCACTGAAGTAAATGGTGGTTATCGTACAAATATGTAGAGATTTTGAGATGCACACAATGTGAGTACTGATGATCAGAATGTAATAGCACTTTAGTTGGGTAATGGACAATTTCTTTTTCTCGAAAGCGAGAAACAGGAATGATTGCGAATTCCTTTTCTGCTATCCATATGCCTCAACATAAATTGTTTTGCGACAGTTCAGCAATCCTTCCACTTGTCACGTATCCTCACAAAAATCTTGAAATCTAGTAATAGGTTTAACTGCTAAACATTGTTCTCTTTATGTTTATCGTTGAAGGCCTGTTGCATTGTTTCTCGCTAGAATGATGGAATAGTTTTACCTAAGCGTACCCACGTTGACTCCACAGAGAATGTCAACGACTTTTATGAAACAAGGAGTGCTTTCTCAGACAAATTTGGTGGCAGTTCGCTGAATTGAAGTGATGGAAAACTTGATTGGGTTCGAGGCCTATGAGAAAGCGTAAGGCGTTCTTAATTTCACCAGCGCGACCTAATGCGAAAGTGCAGAAGCGCATAGAATGGTAGCCTACGTTGACAGGAAACAGCAGAAAAAGAAATCACTTAAAACACATAGAAGATGTAGAATGGTGTGCAAAAACGTTCGTGTAAGCTGGGACTCGAACCCAGATTTTACTCTTTCTGGAAGCGCGTGCTGAACTCTTGCATTACCGACGCTCGTTTCGCACACGACTCTTTCTACACTGCATCGCGTTATCTATCAACAGCCAACCGTCTACGGTCTGGCGTGGTCAGTCACTTATCGACATTGAACCCAATTATGCTGACAGATACTGGATTTCAATAATCAGTCAGAAACCATTTTATTTGACCGCCTATTGCGGTGTTATGATGTACAATAAACCCAGTGATGTAGAATGCTGTGCAAAAACGTGTGCGAAAGAGCGTCGGTAGTGCACCGGTTCAGCACGCGCTCCCGGAAAGAGTGAAATGTGGGTTCGAGTCCCAGCTGAAGCAGACGTTTCTGCGTACCACTCTACATCATTGGGTTTATTGCACATTATAACACCGCAATAGGCGGTCAAATAAAATGATTTCTGATTGATTATTGAAGCACACAGAAGACACGAAATTACAAAATGAAAGTGGGACAAAAGGAGAGGAATGCTATTACACTCTCCGGTTTGGATGTCCTGTTATGCTCAGTCAGTAGTGAATTTAAAGTGTCTTCTCATGTTTTCGAGTGATCTTCTTTATCCATTCTTTTCCTTCGTTATCGGTAGTTGATTTTGTGCTGATTTATGCCAGGTGCTGATACTAGATGAATTCAGGGCGCATGTGGATGGCGTGTCAACGAATGTGGTCCTGCAGCTTGTGGAATCACTTAGCCGCGTTCATTGTCGTTGGAGTAGTCGTAATCGTATATATAACTCTTCTCTCGCCATATGACATATCGTATACATGGACTTCAGCATTTATGATGGAACAAGCTCAGGTTTGTTCATATGTTCAACATCTATTGGCTATTCTTTGGAATTTCCATATTATGATTAGATTTTTTTTTTCAATTCAATTAGTGATGTTGAGTGTTGCTGAGATACGATGCTGAGGTACGAGCAAAACTCAAAACTTAAAACCTCAGATAAGCTTTGAGCTCCTCTTCATACTCAGCAGGAGTTCACGTCTCATCCACAACATCACCGAACCCTAACCTTGTCTTTCTCTCAAACATGTTTTGGCCTTATCGATGCTATCAGCAAGAAGCCGTCAGCAGAGCTTTGCTCCTATCCTAGAACTTATTTGGCTGTACTACATGCCGTATCCTACCAATCTTACCGTGAAAATAAGAAGCACTGAATAAAAGTTAGAGTATTGTGATTTCAACAACAGCTTCGGCTTATGTGGGGTTAGTGGTGTTTTATTTTCTGGATCATCCCGTTGACGGATGATTGGTGACATTATCTAACACGGTTTACACATGCGTAACGACATGACCCTCAGCGAGCTTGGCTCTCCATTGAAGCGTGTCCTTTAAAAACGACTTCTGTGTGCAAAAAAATCAGCTTTAACTCAATAATAGGTATATAGTAAAGGCATGGAGAACTGAATTCTTGAGATCGTCTTTCCATTGTTTGGCTCTGTGCTTTTTTTTCTCCAGAAGAAGCAATTTTCTGGTCAGGAAAAGCAAACTTTTATTGACGAAATTCAGGGCCAGTTAATCAGCTCATGCACCGAAATCTTTATATATGGAATAAGACATTCAAATGTGCATGACTGCAAGAGGTCATTCGTCGCCAATGTTTTAAAATGCGGCTGAGAGGGTATTGAGGGCAACGAGGCCTCGATGGAGCACCGAGTATCACTTGAGCCTCCGGAAAGTGTAGCCGTAGTTCGGCAGCACTCCTCATGCGTTAGTTTCCAAGGTTTACTCGGATCTCAGCACTCTTGTATCCTAATTTCCATAGACAAGTGCGGTATCATTTTTGCAAAAAAGCACGTTAAAACAGCAACAAAAGTAGCAAAAACTTTCATTTTCAATTTCTGCCTCGTCATTATCGTTTATATTCACGGAGTAAAATCGTTGCGTAATAGCCGTATGCCAAGCAAACGACTATCAACCACTCTCAAAGAACACCACGATGATCATTTCACAGTACGCCGAATGTAATTGATTGGACGTCGATTACTTTACGTGCAGGTGGTATATGCCCGAACAAGGAAGTGACTTGGCCAAAAGGCACCGCTCTTCTGATGAGGCTGCAAGGCCGGAAAACGCGTCTAGCACTTTGTAATTATAAGTGCCATAACAGACCTCACAAAGGGTTTTGACATGCTGTGAGGATGTACCAAAATTACTCAACTAATAAGACGACTAAAAATTACTAAAATCTTATCTATGAAAATTTGAGGCCGATGTATTTTTGAAATCACAAATAACTAAACAGATAAATAGATAAATGTATATTGATATAATATACAAGACGTATATATAATATAATATATATATATATATATATATATATATATATATATATATATACGTCTTCTGAACTTTCACCTTCCACTGAAGCTTGTGCGAGTATCGAACTTTTCAAGAACTTCGCGGTACTCGTAATGCTCTTCCAGTCATGGCCAGATATTTAATGAGTTTTCCGGATGGAGGTGTCAAACTGCGCAAAACCTTTTTTGATAATAATTCATGCTGCACTTTTACTGTTGGGCACCTAAAAACACCCACTCGGATCAATCACAGGGAGAAGATTCTAAAGTGTAGATTGAAAACTAGACAGCTCGCTAAATATAATTCCGGTTGTACAACGGTGTTCTGTAAGAACTCTGTATCGAATGACTTTGGTAAGCGGTCATCAATCTAATAGATTATAGAAATGTAGAACAGCTAAATGTTTCTCGTAGTGCTTTCATTTATTGAGCGTTGAGCGGCAAAGGGTCATGTGGTCACGACTTGAGTAAAATTAATCGCATCGTTTTGAACGAAGGAACGATTTCTAAATTTTTCAAATAATATTACGAAGATCGCCTTGGAATTTAAAGACTATCACGATATCAGTGGAGTGTCATTCGATCTAATGAAACTTCAATTCACATTTTTCAATTAGGTCAATGTGGGCGCTCGATATCGATGCAACAAAACAAGCAGCAATTCCTGACAAGTGAGTAATTTAATTCGGAATGCTTGCGGAAAATGATCACATTTTGTGTAGCGTATACTATTTTAGCTGTCGGACACATTACGAGCCACGAAAAGATATGGGCAATCTGTCGTCCACTCTTTGGAAAAGTTACTGTCTATGTTGCCTACCTGAAAAAATCTATGAAAACGTTAGTTTTTGTTCCATTATTCAGTCCTAATTTCGGAAATCTATCAAAGAAGGATTTACTTGAAAATCACCCTTTTGTTCTTCCCACTGCTGCTTGTGATTCTATTTTTGATATGGTAATGTGGAAGAATGAAGTCGTCCACAAATATAAATGTGCACTTAAGTCTGAAAAATGTTACAATCTATTTCTATCTAGCTAAAAACACAAGCACAGAATTATATACCGGTATAAGTAGCTGAGGAGCGCATCTCGCTTAGTTGTCAGAGCTGCTCTGCGTCACACACGAGGTGAATGGCTCGATCTCGCGCCCATGACAAGCCAAGCCGTCCATCACTCAGAGCTTAGTAAAGTGGTACCAGACTGGTCACATACTTGTTTGCGAGGATATGCCTCACTGACTCGATACAGCAGCGGAATGCCACTGCGAGTCATTGTCGCATTGTCAGGGCCAGATATGCATTCAGTCACCCCAAGCGAAGTTAAGAATTGTAGACGAATGCATGACGCATCTCTTAGGGATTGATCAATGCCAAGAGCTTTATCCTTTTATCCTTTATCAATAGCTAAGGAAGGAACCATTGTTCAGGCAATATCGAGTTGCTCAGCAGTCACTTCAGTGCTATCTCAAAGGTGTCAATTATACGGTACTGATGGTGGACTTGGATGAAGACACCCGCGTACAGAAGCACTGCGCAAGAAACAAAGAGGTAAACGTGCTAATTGATAATACAGCTTATCGAGATGCTTCTCGTTTGTTGGGCGCATAAACTATAACTCAGTCTTATTGCTTCCAAATAACTTCTATAGAAATAATTGTAAATATTGCATAAAGTCGGCAACGATGCTTATCAATAACTTTACGCTTCAGCTCCCAGTTCTCAATTATTGTATACACCTTTGAGTACCATCCGCTCGTTCTTCATGTAGCCAGCTTTTGACCATTTGTACTTATCTCCACTTAATGGTCGAGAGAAACTTAGTAAAGTACATGTAAATAAGGAGAGACAGGTCCTATAACATAAATAACGGAAACAATGTTGTTGCAGACTTGGAGGGAAAGATACTTTCAAAATTACCCTTCCTAACGAATGAAGTAAGCGCGACTATCAGGAAGTGTTAAGAAAACAGTAATCTGCGAAACTCTGTAACAAATACCCAATATGTTACGCCGCGAGATGGTTTGGAACCGCTTGTACGACCGTTTATGTAAGATAAATAATTGCATAAAATACGCTGATGGTAGAAACAGAGATTGCATGAGGTTGGGTGCAACATACCAGATCTCTTGCACAACATGTGATGAAGAATACGTTGGCAAAACCATAAGACCACTGATTCGCCAAGTAACACCTAGACGGGAAGTCAAAAAGTCAAACAAGTAAGCATTTAGGTGCTCATAAGGTAGAAAAGCACAACTGTCTGCACTTTGAGGTATTAGTGAGAATCCTGGAGCAAGAGTCAAAAATTTCACCGCAGAAAACTCTAAAGGCCTTTCGGATTAACCGCAAGAGCCCAAGAATGAAGAGAAGTGGAGAGTGCTTGAACACAACAAATGATATGGCGCGCCTTATCTCAGATTCATGTTCTAGTCTGAGTAAAGATATTTTCTCACAGTCCATCATAGAACACTGGTGAAGTCTCTCATATAAACGTTGAGGTGTTGCTGCGTGTATAATAGGCGGGATACTGCATTCTTTTGCATTAGATTTTTAGTGTATGAAAATTATTAACCGAATAACAAGTATGCTATGAAATCGTACGTCTAGGCTCTCTTTCGGCTTTTCGAGAGGTTTTCGGGACGTAGCTATCAAATTTCAACAAAGAAGTACCCTCGTCGTACAAATTTAGTTAAGAGAATAGGGCACTTAGTAAAGTAGATTTCTTGTCTTTAATTGTGCCTAAGCTCAAATGTAGGATTACCTCTTCTTCACATTCATCTTGTATAACCGCAGAGACTTTTTCGCATCTGTTGCAATTCTACCTTCTCTACCATAATCAATCAGAGGATTTCATTATTAATGAGATTGTTAAACATCAAAACAATCAGAGGCTATTCATTTGCCATCGAAATTAGTGAGCACTAGCTAATGAAATTTACCTTTTTGTGACGTATAATGCTTTGAGAAGGTACAACCTCTTCTACTTCTGTCACAAAAACATATGGCGTCTGAATGTACAGTGTTAGTGAGGAACATCACACATTTTTTAAAATACACTAATATCTGAATCATAAACATTACTCTATTTAGGTGTTCTTCAAAAAACATTGTGGTGCTGCTGCATATTTAGTGGACACGGATTGGATGCTTGTTCTAGATGCCGACACCGGTTAGTTCATCTTTTCATTCTGTCGGAATTAATCCTTCGACTTTCGAGGACCCAAAGCCAAATACGACGACACACAAAATTACATGTAGAATATAAGCTTTCACATGAATCTTAGTAGTGTCGTCGACTCTATCCAACTATTTTAATGCGGCGGCACACAACATTGCATCTAAAATGTAAGCCTCCACATAGTCTTAGTCCTGTCGTTCTGTTTATTTCTAGCGCTAATTCATGCTGTTTACTTGTGGTGGTGAATGTTAGGGCCTAGAGACCAGCACAAGAAACTTTGAGGAGGTTGAGGCCTTTTGAATAATTTACGCTAGAGATAAATAAACTCGACGACATTACTAAGAACTTTGTGGAGGCTTACATTCTAGATGTGATGTTGTGCGTCCTCGCATTGAAGTAGTCGGGTTGGCGCTACGATGCTAATAACAACTATGTGGAGGCTTACAATTCAGTTCTAACGCTGTGTGTCGTCGTTGGGGCTGGGTCTTAGGAAGTCAAAGGGTTAACTGAATATTCCATCCCACCTTTTCTCTAACTTTTCTGACTAAATGGTGTATCGTTCAAGGTGTCGTGAATCCAAATCACTGTGTCGAGGAATGGATAGATGATCGAGTCGACATAATTTTCTACGAGAGGTTTTTCAACTGGGAAATAGCTAGCGGCAACTATCTGGTAGAGCAGTTGCGAAGGGATTCGTTTGCAGTGTAATTTTATTCACTACTTTTAGGTGAGAAACACTGAATTTGGAATCAGCTTTCTGAAATCATGGGGAGAGTATGAGTTTGCTCAACCGTTAAATTGGAACGGCGCGGATAACGGAGCGCTGCAGGTGCCCTAGTTTTTTAAAACTTGGATCCATTATGAAACTAGTGTTTGTTTCTTAACACTTTAGTTTCGAGACATATATGAGAAACTGTGGTTCTTGTAGCGTATAAAATCATCAGAAATTACGAATATTTACGATTTGATCAAATCTGTTTTGGGAATGTAATCGACCTGTTTATAGACGAATGTAAAGGACGATCTCAGTAGATGATGTTCTGGATATCTTTTATAAGTTTATAGAGAATTGAGTGGTCAGCAAAAACACGACCTCAGGCGGGAATCGAACCCACGTTTCATCCTATCCGGGGACGCGTGCTCTATCACTACACCACTGAGGCACATTTGCCCGACCACTCGTTCTTCAACATTTCAATGTTAGCTATCAGCCACCAGCCCTTGACAGGTTTGGTCGGGTATGCGATTTTGCTTTATAAACCCAGTGGCAGATGGCAGTAAAGGCAAATGTGCCTCAGTGGTGTAGTGGTAGAGCACGCGTTCCCGAAGAGGACGAAACGTAGGTTCGATTCCCGACTGAGGTCGTGTTTTTGCTCACCAATCAGTTCTCTTAGGAATATAGAGAACATCATAACAGTGCGGAATGCATTCAAAATGCTATCAATTTTAAGTTTATAGAGACAAACTCCATGTACAATTAACGAACGCCGCCACACACGCTAAAATGTCAAAACCAGAATGAGGAAACACTTGGTTGTACAACAATTACTTGTAAATGTCCGCCTTTGACCCTCTGATCAAAGCGACTTTGATTATGATGTCGTTCTTGATAGTTTTAGCTTTTGTTTTTCGACAGTGTTCGACCTTCAGTAATATCTTATTAGAACTTTCCCCACTGTGTAAAATAGTTTACATTTTTCTACGTTCACTCATTTTCAGATCCTTATTTTGAAGACGGTGATGCCAGATGCTTGGCATGAGGCAGAAAACTGCGACGAAGTGTGGCATAATTCAACTGGTTACGAAACCTATCTAAAATATGTCTCATGTGTCAAACAGATGTTGGGCGCAACAAGGCTTTGGCCAGGCAAGGTGAGAATCTATAGAAGAGCACATGGATGGGTTCGCGATGGCTTCTCACGAATGACAAGTGAGTTTTTCTCCAATAAATGGTTGCATGCAGTATTCATGATCATTTATGTTGAGATGGAGTAATGAAGACTTCATGTTGCACGGTTGGAAACTGCAAAACGTTGGTGATGAAGGATGGGAGAGTCCATTCAAGAGCAATCTCAATCCTTCCAATTGTGGAGTTGGACTCGAGGGATGGGACTGGATTACGCAAAAGCATGTGAACACCTCCGTCATTAGGTTGTTTTTTGGATTAGAAATCCATAGATAAGTCGAAAATCTGTCGAATCTTCAGAAAAGAACTGGCGGCGTTCGAGAGGCAATCAGGAAACACGTACCCGGTTGAAGCGAGACCCCTTATGTACATCTCTATGCCCGATATCGGAGATTGCTACCCATTTTGTGACAACAAAACATGGGAAATCTCAGATATGAATTAGGAGACAAGAATCATTGACTAGATAGTGATGAACGAGATGTATTAAGTATTATCGTTGTAATTATGATCTAGAAGGTTACGGCTACGCTTAATGTTTTCAGTTTATGGGTAAGTGGCCAGAGGAGTATTGCTAAAGTCTGTCTAGAGGAGAAAATATTTTTCTCTGAAGACAGTAATAAATATATATTTCATGTAGTTCAGATCTTAGAGAGAGGATATATTATACACGATATGTAGTGATATAGACGAAGTTGATGAACAAGAGGGAACAAGGAACCACGGCAATCCTAGAACTAGAAAAAGAATGTTTGCAGATATCACAGAACAGGAGGCAGCCTTTCAATTTACTAAGGCGGAATGTCTATAAGAGCTTGGTTTCACCCTTCCTCGCATTTATAGGAATCGACTAACTCAGTGATTGTTTGATGAGCCATTGAGCAGAAGCTGGGTGAGTAAGTAGCATGATGTACAGACACAATTCAAGACGCTAAAATGATGGCTTACTTCAACGATATTGCCTTCGTCAAAGAATGGGTAGGTCAACTCGACTCGGATCCTATCCAGTTCATCGCTTTCGCTACTTCAGCAAAAAAGTTTCCTTATCAATAAGAAGTCAGCTAATTAAACGCATTCATATAACATGTTTCGAACTGTTGGGTCTCGTGCTATACAGGCGCCTTTCGCCCTGCTGAGACTCATCAGTAGCACCCTCTTTCGGTTCAGCCGGTTCCCTGAGGCTAAATAAATCATTGCAATTCCACAAGCTCGACTGCCAGTCATCACAGTGTCAGGTGATTCCATCATCTGACCTGCGGTGATTTTTTACTCGGCCTCAATTCCTTTAGAGAGTTATTTAATCCCAGGGGATCTTCTAAACCGAGGGAGGGTGCTACTGATGAGTCCCAATAGGACGAAACAGGCGCTTGTATAGCATTAGACCAAACAGCTCAAAACATGTTACCTTATCAGATTATAAATATTACCTTATCCAGAATATATCGTTTTGAGCGGATCTATAAAAAGGCAGTCGAAAGGAGTGAAACGATTTTGACTCAGAAATGCAATGTTTTATCTTCACAACACGTCTTCACATTCGAAGTGTGAGTTTCTGCACTCATCACCTCCAATCTTCTTTTCAAATCGATCTTCAGCAAAGAAAATTCCAACCTCTACGTGTAGATCTGAATACTTGAGGACTGTTGTCTTGTTGAGTATTTTGTTGATTTCTAGTCGAGACGATTCTTTCTAAAGTCTTGAGACAGCAGACGTGAGGGTTTGCACCAGAACTGCAATGAGTGAGCTGTTTCCAGCAACATTCGAGACCTACATCGTCAATATTAGAAAAGCGGGAGCTTGCTATACCAAAACAGAACTACCAGTGCACACCTAGTATATGTCATCATCAATTCGCTATGTGGTGCCACAACAATAGACTAAGAATATGATAACATAGTACTCTTGGATCTATATTGATAGAATGCGAAATGTTCAAAGATCTTTGTGGAAAACTTATGCAAGGAATCGAATCGAATGCTAGAAGTGCCGAAATCCGCACAGTGAAATGAGATGAGCGGGATGTTAAAAGTACGAGAAAATTATCATAAACTGTCCTACATTCTGAGGAACTGCTATGAGGTCATACAACTTATGTGCGGGCTCAAGTTATGCGCAGATTGGGATGAAGGTACTATAATCGTGCAACACGCCACTCACTCAATGGTCATGTCTGTGACACGGCTATCTCAAACGTGGGTTATCAATGAAGCCATCAGTCGGTTATCAATGGAGCCATCAGTCTTGTACACCATTTGAAGAGGTTTATGGAATGGACTTGAGAGTATTGCTTAAAAAGATAACAATGTTTTCTCACTTAGTATGGCCTGGTAGAGCTTATTTGAATCACAGTGCGCCATATACGAAGAAGTACATCTAACAAAGCGTCGTGTGAGAACCGCCATTTATGTTACAGAATAACCACATAATGATAGCCTAATTTCACAAGAAGTTCATTAGGGAAGGATCGTAGAGCTTTAACAAGATTTCTTCACATAGGAACAAAAAGTTCGCATTAAAGGAAAAGGTTAAAATCTCGAGCAGTGAGTGTGCAAAAACTGATCTGTTAGTGTGTTTGAGAAGTGATAATAACATTCATCGCTTTGTGAAAATTACGCTTGTTTGGCCACGCCAGAATAGTGGATTGGTGCTTGTTGGGATCGTCCCTGTGAAATTTAATAACCTATCTGTTTTCACGTCGTTGATAGGCGTGGCTGAGCTTACAGCGACGTGGAGCGACGAAGTAGTTACAATTCGTACTGTGCTCTCAAATAGGATTCATAATCTTTTCCTTCATCAGAGAATTTCTTTATGATTAGATAAGTGTATTTACATGTAACATGCAGAGAGATTCTCACTATTCAAAAGATTGGCCGAAAAACCGTTCTTATCTACAGTGGTGTAGGTGCAATCGCAAAAGAAGAAATGAATGAAAAATCTACCAGGATCCACACAATTTGTGAAAACGGACCGTGCAAGTAAGTATGTAAGTAACAGTGAGCTCAAATCTCTGCGCTTTTCCCATCTATTTGGTTTCTTAAAAAGGTTTTTTATTGCGCCAAAGAAACAAAAATAGTCTTATGATTCGCACCCAGTTGCTTCGTCTGCATAGCTGAAGCCTGCAAATAACTTTGCTCCAAATTCCTACTACTCATTCAATAGTCCAACTCTTGGCGATTTTGATGCTGCAGCTGATTTCTTAAGGTGTTGTGAGAACGGAAGGAAACATTGCATTTCACGCCCAAAGTAACTGACTGACGCTTGATCGTCATAGCTGGTTTACTGGTAAACATAAGCACATTTATACGTTAGAAGTTCTTTGTCGCCACTAAAAAGATAAATTGTCACGAAGGGGACTATCATGAAAGTCGTTATAGCAAAATGAACAACCATGCGTCGAAAATTCCCTGTTTCCAAGAGAAGAGCACATCATTGCAAGAAGGAATTCAAACCCATCCGATGTTACACACTTTTTCTCATTTTATCAATATTTTTGTAGCCGTTCAACTTATGACAATTTGTTGATTGTCAAAAATAGCATGAACACGTAGTAGAACTATTGTTCTGCTTCACTCATAAGAGCTAACGTGCTCTAAAAGTTTTTTGTTTTGTAGAGTAAACCGTGTCTGTAAAGCGAAATAAGATATTGCAACAATTTTCTCGAGGCGGAGAAGAAAAACCTAATCAAGTAATGAAAATAGTGCGTTACTTTGCAATCAGGCCTGCGTGCAACAGTTTCTATTGCCGTCCCTAACGGGTTGATATTTTTGTGCCCCACATCACGAAAATTGTGGCAATGGGATATCGACAATTAGTCAGAATTCTTTTTATTTGACTGCCACTTGCAGTGTATGAAGTTATGGTATACCTATTAATGTGGAGTGCAGTGCAAAAACCATTTGCGTCAGCCGGGATTCGAACCCAGATCTCACTCTTTCCGGGAGCGTATGCTAACCGTTGCACCACCGACGCTCATTTTGTACAGCGCGTAGCTTTTTTTTTACAGTTTTTGCACAGCAATGGGATACTGCACATCTAGACAATTTAGAACAGGAAAATAAATGTCTAGGCAGAGACAACGAAAGACAATCAGCAGTTAGCACTGTGCTCAGGATGTCAGTTATCAAAACTATGGGTGATAATTCCAGAATATGAAATATTATTCTGAAGCAAAAAACTTCCACGTTGTTAGCTTTCCTATAATTAGTTCTTCTGTTGCTGTTTCAAAATCTGTCTCAGCTGTTTCATTCTACTCATAATCGAACCTTGCAAACCATGAAAGTATTGTACAAGACGTATTTTGCTCTGCTATTCTAAATATTTGCAAAAAATGCAGCCTACAATTAGTAAATAGTTTTCCACACGATCCCTCTTCGGAGGCCACAAGAGGCGCCGTTTGTTGACTTTGTACATTTATTTTGCAAACAGTCATGCTTGCAGCTAGGTGAATTTCGGGTAGAGACACAGTTGGGTATGTGCTATTAGGTCGTCTCATAAGTTTTGGCACTGGAGAAATAAACACCATTCATTAAACAGAAGTAATTGGAATTGTATGATTTTATAATTGTTCAATCGGGTAATTTCTTGCAACTATTTTAGCACACAACTTGTCTAAACTTGCCTTAACGAGCTGTCTTGGGAAAAATTCGTTTGATACTCATGCACGATTGCCGCGTAGGGCAAAATGTTAGTGAAGCGGCGCCCGAGATAAACGAAGCTTAGAGAAATGATATTGCTGCAGAGAAGCTAGGAAATGATTCGTAAAGTTCAAAACTGGAGAAAGACAACCTGGAATTTTGGGTGGCGCTTCACTAGCTTTTTCTCCAATGCGCGATTCGCGAATGAGCAGTAAGCAAAGTAGTTACCAATACAGCTCCATCTTAAGGCAAGATTAGGCAAATTGTTTATCAAAATGTTTGCAAGAAAATGCACAAATGAATGCTACCAAAATGATGCATTTTTTGTAACTTCTGTTCAATAAATTTGGTGCTTATTGCTGTGATACCAAAACTCATAAAACGACCTAATATCTTTCCTCCTCCTTAATGGTTAAATGATACTTTGCGTGTTTCACTCCAGATGGCTATGTTAGAGATTGGACTGGAAAAATACAACTCCATGACTGGAAATATTTCCTACATTGGCAAGTAATGGAGTTTGTACCAGAGCCTTCACTTTAAATATAAAGGCAATAGCAAGACTTGGTGCCAGCCGCCGCTCCATTGCCAGTTATCTAAAATCTGAGCATTCAAGGACTTATTTGAAAGCGTCATCAGCTGCTAAAATGACGAGCGGCACATATATATTGCTCCTAGATGTCGTATGAGGAGTTGCGGATGGCTTGCAATGCTGCGTTGCCTGAGATATTGAGCAAGAGAGGTGACGTCGGACGACATCTCTGAGTACGCGTCATAAGAAGGCGTACTACGTAGACGGTCTGGTAACATTTAAGTGTTTGTAAGATAAGCAGGAACGCATCTCGACGACTGGTATATTACTAAGGCTATTCTATTCTACCCCTGGGTCCGTCTACACAGTTCATGATGGGTCTAGCCTTTATTAATGGTGGATTGTTAGATGCAAGATTATTAGTGAATACTAAATTATTGTTTTTCATAAGTAAGTATAATATTGAACACATTGGTCAATGAACTTTCAGATGAGGAAAATAGATGGATTCAAACCAGCTGCTTTCACCATTTCAACCCAATTCCTAATTAAAGTGAGGCACTGGCAGTAGCAATCAGATCATAGCGGCTCAGTGTTCAATATTGGAAAGTCAAGCAAGTAGTGCATCTAATTCTGTCTCTTCATAGTTTGGACACATCTTTTCTTTTAGTCATACTTTGGCTACACATGACTCTTCTTCCGTTGATCACTCTAAAGCTCCTGGTGAACATTTCATGAATATATAATGAGCACAGGAGAAAAAGAGCGTTCAGGAAGCCGCTTTCTTGCACTGCATTGAAAACGGGCAGACCTACACCGTCGCGTTCTTTTTTATCAAAAATGCTCTTTGTTTCTTTGACCAAATCATTCTCTGTTTGTAGAGCTGGATGTGGTGATGAACCCCTGTGAGCAAAAACGATGATGCGATTAAACCAAAGGTAATCCAGATAAATCGAAAACTTCGATGTTGCTTGGAGAACGTGGGGATTTACGGTTGTGCAATCACTAGCAAAGTGTCACATCACGGTCTTCTTTGTGATGACAAACTCGTAAAATACTTTCTCGACATCTGAAGAGACCGCTATTCCATAGAATATCATGTAGAATTTTCTTTGTTCATCATAAAAGTGCAAATCTCAGGCACAAGGCATGAAGAGTGTAGATACGAAGTGAAAGTTTAATGGGAAATCTGTTAGTCATGCAAAAGGATGTGGCGCTTGCAAAGAGCAATATCCGTAGGTGAAGTTGCTAGAAGTTAATTTTTTGAAATTGCTGTTCCAAGCCATCTGGAAATCTAGCTTTCAGATTTTGTCGGAAGCATACTTTATACCGTGATTCAATTACACGGCGGTGAAAGATTACAAAATGAAATCTACACTGTTTACTGATAGTGCGAGCGCATGCGGCGCAGTGGTTAGAGGTCCAAGGTTCAATCTCGCGCTCATAGCTCACAAAACTATCCATGCTTCCGGAGTCAGAATATTGCTACCGGACTGGTCTCAGGCTTGTCTGGAAAGATAAGCAGCACTGACTCGATACAGCATTGTTGGTTCTAGCTTATTGTTTGGTACCACGTCATTGTTCAGGTTCTACCACATTGTTCGAGTTCTACCACATTGTTCGGTTCTACCACATTGTTGGGTTCTGCCACATTGTTTAGTACCACGCACACTGTGTGGTGTACCACACTGTTTGGTTCTACCACATTGTTTGGTACCAGCGGCATTTTTTGGTTGTACCACATTGTTTCCCCTCCCACGGACCTCCCTCTTTGAGGGATCTCGCCCGGTTAGTCGCGAGGGCACGTGGCGCGTCCCTAGGTGGTGGATAGGGGAATAAACGCGAACCAAAAGCGACCGTGTGCTTCCCAGAGACGCAGGTGGATTCAGGGACAGCTCCCTGCTTCTGCAGTGCCGACTTGACAAAACTCTATTTCTACGAGTCAAGTCGGCCAAAAGCCTGCAATCAAGCGGCTGGGAAGTACATGGGAGGCGGTTGGGAGTCGCCTCCAACAAATAAGCTCCTCCCGCTCCTCCGAGAGAGACTGGCAAGCTATTCGTGAGTACCCAGCCCCCACATTTAGAGCCTGGCAAGCTATACGTTGGGTATCAAAATGCCAAAAACAGTAACAAATATGGGCCTCATTCCCCTGACCCCGAAAGAGCCCCTGGTACGGCAGCGCCAGGTAGGAAGAGCACGGAGAGGCTGCTAAAATCTCAGGACCAACTAGGCTGCCAAGATCGAAACGGACTAAAATGACGATCTGTACCTACAATGCAAGAGCTCTTGCTCACGAATCCGTGTAGAAGATCTATTGATTAAAGCAAGGAGAACAAGGTACGACGTCATTGGCCTGGCTGAGACGAGAAGGCGCCATCCTTTTCACGCTGTTCATGACACCGGAGAAGAACTGTTCCTTGGAACATGCGATCGCAGAGGTGTCGGCGGCGTTGGCGTCCTCGTCAAATCGAATTTGACCGTGAACATTGATTCGTTTCGAACAACTAACAACCCGCATCGAACGATTACGGTTGAAACGATGTGGTTCTATGCCGGCTTTGACCATCTTCGTTGCTTACGCACCAACATCAAGCTATGACGAAGACGAAGTCGAAGCGTTCTATATGGACCTCGAAAAATTCTTCAGAGAAGATCATACATTCTTCAAGGTCATTGTCGGAGATTTTAACGCAAAAATTGGACCTAGAAGAACGTCTGAAGAACGTCACATAGGGACCCACGGACTAGAATGGAATGAACAGGGTGAGAGGCTATCCGAGTTTATCATGACGACCCAAACCATCCATGGTATCTCGCAATTCCAAAAGCCTCTCTCTCAGCGATGGACGTGGGAGTCTCCCAATGGAGAGTACCATAACGAAATAGATCACATCATAGTAAATCGAAGGTTTTGCCTGACCGACGTCGCTGTTGTTCCCAAGTTCTACACGGGATCAGACCATCGCCTCCTTCGCGCAACGTTCCGATTTTCGAGGAGAGGAGAGAAAGCCGCTAAATTCAAACAACGAAGTCCCAGAACTACCATAAACTGGGATGTATTCAAATCATTAGTCGGCTCTTGGGAAGATACCGTTGTCGACAACATCGACGAAGAATACGATCGACTCGTTGAATATCTTCACGTTGGCGCTATGAAAGCCGAGAAGTCCTAAGGTCACGAAGAGACGCTTGTCTCCGCAGACACTCGAGCTGATACGTCAACGTGGAATCGCACGAGCTACAGGCAACCGAAACCTTACGTCCGAACCTGCGAAACGCTGCAGAGAAGCGATAAAAGAAGACCTCAAAGAGAGAAGAGCAGCAGTTATGGCAGAAGCTGCAGAAGCTGGGAAGAGCATTCGCAAAGCCCAGCGAGGCTTCGCCAACTATAAGACCAAGATGACTGCACTCCGATACCCTGACGGGACACTTACAGCTTCGAGAAGGGCTATGGAGAAAATCATCCACCAATACTACTCGGATCTCTTCGCTAGCCATGTCCTCTTACCGTCATATAAATTGAAAGAGGACGAATATGTCGTTCCACCGGTCCTTCCTTCCGAAATCCGACATGCTATATCGTCGGTGAAGAACAGAACAACACCCGGTCCAGACAGGATTAGACCAGAACACCTGAAGAACCTGCCGCCAGTTCTCATAAACACCCTGGCTCGGCTCTTCACTCGCTACCTGTCAGAATGCAAGGTCCCTATTCAATGGAAAACCAGCAAGACCGTATTGTTGTTCAAAAAGGGAGACCTTCACGACATAGGCAATTATCGCCCAATCTGCTTGCTGTCCGTTGTCTATAAACTCTTTACTCGAGTCATCCTGAACAGGATTGACAGAACACTGGACGAAGGACAGCCATGCGAACAAGCAGGGTTCAGAAAGGATTTAGTACCATGGACCACATCCACACGATCACAAGACTCATTGAAGTTTCGCGAGAGTACAAACAACCACTCTGTCTCACTTTCATCGATCTGAAGAAAGCCTTTGATTCAGTGGAAACAGAAGCGGTTATAGAGGCTCTGGATAACCAGGGCGTCCCTACTCGGTACATAATGATCCTTCGTGAGCTTTATAAAGATTTCACGACCAGAATATCTCCATTCTACAACAATATCACCATTGACGTAAGAAGAGGGGTTCGACAAGGCGATACAATATCGCCAAAACTATTCACTGCCACCCTACAAAACGTCATGCGAACATTAGAATGGGACGATATGGGAGTGAAAATTGACGGTCGACAATCAAACCATCTTCGCTTTGCTGACGATATCGTTCTCATAAATCCGAACATCAGCCAAGCGGAACGAATGTTGACCTATTTCGATAACGCCTGTAGAAATTTTGGTCTTAAACTTAATCTAACGAAAACTATGATCATGAGGAACGGATGGGTTTCGAATGCCCCATTCACGCTCAACGGAACGATAATCTCCGAATGCTCCAGTTACGTCTATCTAGGTCGTGAAATCAACATGATGAACGACCTGCTCCAGAGTTGAGCAGGAGGAAACGAGCGGCTTGGGGAACGTTTATGAGCATCGAAGATGTAGTGAAGAGGACAAAGAACATCCGACTCCGTGCCCACCTTTTCGACTCGACAATTATCCTGCCCTAACGTATGCAGCAGAAACCTGGTGCTAGTAAGCAGGATGAAAAATCACTTGGCCTTATCGATCGCGCAGTCGAAAGGTCGATGCTAGGAGTATCCCGTATCTCGCAAATGAAAGAAAGGATCAGAAGTTCCGACCTACGTCAGCGATCGGAAATCAGAGACGCCGATTCTACACGCCACGATATCGAAAATAAGGTGGGCCGGACACGTGATGCGCTTCAACGACAACCGATGGACGAGAGCCGTTACCGACTGGATTCCTCGGGACGTCAAGCGCTCTAAAGGAATGACCACTGACCCGCTGGTCCGATTTCTTCACGAAAGCGCTAAAAGAAAGATATGATGCTCAGCGAATCCCTAGAGCGAGGAGGACCCACTGGGCTACTCTTGCACGCGATAGGAAAACTGGTGGTTGCTGGTACCCGCTCGAGTCACTAGACGATCAACGGGACGACAGGTGACAGGTGACAGGTGACCACATTGTTTAGTACACACCATTGTTTGGTTCTATCATAATGTTTGGTACCACGCCGTTGTTTGGTTCTACCACATTGTTTGGTGTCACGCCATTATTTGGTTCCATCCTATTACTTGGTATATCCAATATAAACCGCTGAACCTTCACATTACAGTACAAATCCACTGAACCTCCACATATAATTTAGTGCATCGGCTGCAAGTCTTCGCTACAGAGAATGAATTCTCTGTTTCTGTCTTGTCAATTTAGCATACTCCTTCTGTGAATTGAATTACATTGAACATGGTAAGCATCAATCTGGGCCTATCACGAGGATCGTTTCATTGGCACTCACATTTTCAGTAGCCTCACTCCTCGCTGATGACGTAGAAATCTCGCCGTGAGGAGCGATACAATAAAACCGCATCATATTAAATCGGAAACTTTGCATAGCCGACGCTGCTGCGCTTCACAATTCTACAAGAATCGGCCTTAATCTCCTTTGTGCAAAATTGCATTATTAGAGAAAAAGAAAGCGGTTAGATGGTTTGCAGTTCTTATTTATAAGTCGAATCACGATGCTGTTATAATGTAAGTTATTTGACGATCAAGGGAAGGCTGAAGAATTAGAAAGGAGAAGGAGAGAAGCATGCACACATTCGGACTTTTTGAAGAAGCCACTAATCAACTAGAGGAAGCATAATTTTTGCTCATCTTTTCGATTCATTAATCTTTCCAGCTCTCTGTCACACATCAGAGACAGCGGCTGACACTTTACCCAAGTCAAGAAACGTTCGCATCACCTTCAGCACACTTACGAAATTCAATCGCCACTAACGTCTAGCCGGTTTGCACCCCACAAATCTTCAGTCTCTCCTATCTTCGGGACCATGTGAAATGAACATCAATGTCGAAGCGCAGATCGCGTTATTGCATATTGAGAAGGACAGATGGATCAAAGGAACTCCAAGCGTGAAGGGCTCCAAGCGACTACAAGTATGTTCTTGAGTGATCACGAAGACATAGGCGAATTTGTTCTTCGTTAATGTCAATTAACCGAATCAACGAATGGGAACAGTTGGCAGACCAAGGAGTGTACTTGGTTTATGTCAATATTTTGGAAACAGGTCACCAGCGAGGATGATCAATTCATAAGAGAGAAACGAATGGAAATTGTGGTGGAGCCTGTTTTATCAGTAAAGACAGGACATGCATGTATCGAAGTAAGTTTCGAATGCAACATTGAGATAGTGGTATGAAGAGAGTTGGAGATTATTTACTTGTTAGAGGAATTCGAAAGTTCTAAATTGCTTTCATGAAGTGAAATCGTCGCATACGTTAGAGCGCCGAGTGATCAGAAGGCCTTAAAGACACATTATGCATCTTAACGAAACGGACGGAAAAGAACTGTGAGTGCATAACAGATGAAGCGTGACACATTGGTAACACTCTCTAGTCTATTATCGGAATTTTCACGAAAACAGCAAAGGAAAAATATGATGTACTTTTTTGGTCTCAAGGTCCTACTAAAAATTGATTCAGTAGATAGTATACATAGTTAGTAGGACTTATTCTAGTTCTACCAGCTAAGAATTGTTTTCTTCGTAAGTCAATCACGAGTATCATAACACAACTTATTCCAAGAGCTAACTTTTCGGCGGATTCCCTTTCTTTACAGCCTGCAAAGCAGCCTTTCCCCCAACTTAGTTAACGAAACACCTTCATTACTCAAACATGAAAAAAAGTCACCGAACTCAGATATCAACTGCATCAAGCACAGTACAACTTGAAACGTATTCATTGTTGTATATAAGTCGACAGTGGCCTTCAAGTGGAGACCTTCCGCGCTGAGATCACATGAACTGCGAATGTACCTAGCTCATCGAAACAACCATCTATATACCGTGTTACATCACGTGTGATTGTGAGGCATTCATGCCGGGTTCATGCATGGGTGGTGGTTTGTCAGAAGCTTCTCCAATCTTACACTCTGAAGCTTCATGTTCTTTTGCGACGACGTTTATAGCAAACCTTCAAAGGGACTTTCGCTATCTTTTCAGGAATTACATGATAGTTTAGACATCGCAGAGAGTCCATGACCTCAGAGAGCAAGTGGTATGGCAGAGGTTCGAGGACCTTAGACAGAAAATGGTCCAAGTGGCGAGGTAGGCACCCAGGTGCCACCAATCGCAACAGCAAATCGGTCGCTGGGCATCATCCGGACGGTCGTCTGACATTATTCGGACCACCTCACCTCAATCACCTCAATTAATCGATCCATTATTACTCTCTCCACACAATCTCGTTGTCGTGTACCTAACTGCTATCATAGGATTGTGTTCAGACAACTGCTAAATGAACTCAATAGATGTTGTGAGCGGAACATAGCGCTTCCGTGACGGAGCGAACACACTTAGGCTAAGCTCGTTCCACCACCGCGATTAAGATCGTCTGCCCAGATATAATCAGTAGCGACCCCATTGCTAACACACTGTATATTCACTCACTGGATCCCACTGTTGGCTTATTATTCCGGGGCGAGCATAACAACCCAAACGGGCTCCTCCGCCTATTCATGCTCCGTCAGTTACAATAACATCGTCACTTCGTCTCTTACAACAACATCATCACTTACAATAACACCGTCAGTCATAATACCATTCACAGTATCGTCAGATGATGATACTTCTCATCAATGGGTCACTCATATTGACTTAGGCATATGTTCATATAACGATATGTCGTATCGTGTATATATTATTAATGTATTCTTATTATAGTGACACATGTATATTATAGGTTGTTTGGTATATTCCATATGAAGGTTTTGAACTTTGCGCTCTTGTCCGTTGCTCGAAACAAGTTGGGAGCAGATCAAAACAACACGGCTACTGAACCTTCACCACAACCGTAACTTCTACTTCAAAATCATCTCCGTTATGCCTTTGTGTTACAGGCGAGCCTCATGGGGTGTTTGATTTTTAGCATTATATTTGTTAGCTAGGTGTTCTTTTATGCGGACTCAGAGTAGCCTACCTGTTTCTCCGATGTAATTGCCACCACACGCTTTACAAGCGATTATGTAGACTAGTTCCGTACTCATGAAATCACCGTTTTTATCATTTGAGCAATTCTAATACTATTAAGTCTGTACTAGTTATTTATTATACTAGTTAGAATCCTCTATTCACTCCACATTTCCTCCAGCCCACTAACGTCTGCGATTCACTAGGTGTTAGTTTCACTAGAGAATGAAGAGTTTAGAGTTTTTTCTCTATCTCTAACTGTATCTCTTATCGTACAGACCAGTATATATATAGTATTCACATACATAGTGCATATGTATAATCGATCGTTGATAGTAAGCAGCGATAGATAGCAGTTGACATTATTTGGTAGTTCATGCGCCTTCACTTCTAGCCGACACCTTGGCTAAACATGAAGGCAACTAGAGAGTAAGCAAATCTTTCACTATTCACATTCCACATTCCGCTCAAATCAATCACAGTTCAGTGCTGATTCTCACCTATCACATTCTGGTGTCATAGGAAAAGTAAAATTTCCAGTTCTATATTTTCCAAGCTCACCAATCTTTGTCACATACCACAGTGGAATCAGAATTTGGCGAAATAATAACAACCTTGAGGCAAAACTGTGTTATGTATGTAGCATGTAGCTTGAAACATGAATGTGGGCTCCAGTTTCGCATTACGATATAATTTTCCTTTCGTCATCATTACTATCACTGGCTTTAGAGTGCTTTTATGGCACTCTAATGAAAAGGTGTATAATGGTTCTTTGTTAACGTGTACACGGCTTGGATCCTTTATCTCAGCATTGTTCTTATCTATTATAAAGAAAATGCTCTACCAATCAGTTATACCTGCCTTTACTCATTCTATAACTGAAAGATCCATCTCATTGGTTCTTTTTTAACCTCATGAGAAGGACCAATTTCTACCGAACGCAATCCATTGTCTGAAAAAGTGGTAATAACACAATACCACGTGCTATCACCAAATTCGTCTGCACATCTCTGCTACAGAGTAGAGTTCAGTGTGGAACGTGGGCACTGTGGTGAGGAGTGCCATACCTCCGAAAGGCGTACAGTAACTGTGAAGATCATTAGCGGTGAGGCTTGTTTTAGAATACCTCGTTTGTAATTTTCTACGAAATTTTTCACTCTGCAGTAGTCTAAGGTGTGTGTGTTTCATTAGTTTATTTTCGTGCAGTGTATCTTGGTAATTTTTTAGCACTTTATCTCTTTAGTTCACTGTCTCACGGTTTTTTTTTTACTGCGCGATTCACAGTACTTCCAGCATTCAGTTCGTTTTCCCTCTTCCTCATGAGCGCCGTAGAATACTTGGTTGACCATGTACCTTTGTAATATAGAGGATAGCCTGTCTGTGGGGCGTTCCATGGGAAGTTCGATGTTGGCCGCGGGAAAGTGTTTAAGGATGGGTATCACCCCCGGGCCGTCTCGTAGCGAGCATCACAAATATCACAAATATCACAGATATATTACAATCCTCATTCTCATATTTTACCAATGAGCAAGCACTGCTGTGAAAACAATTTCTTTCGCAATATTCAAGTTATAATCTATTTTGTTTTTGTGAATATTCCTCGAATACTGCACACCCGAATGTTTTGATGCATCGGATGTCTACCGTCATGACAACAACGTGCAAAGATTTGGAATCGTAAGGTTTTGCTCTTTGCAGTAAGAGTCAGCAGTATCTCTGTTTCTTCAACTTCCAATCCACATCTTTGAGGAAAACTACTTCTGACGATGGCTATGATAGAAGCCCCGTTTATACATAAACTTTGTTTGGAAAATATGCTTTATAATAAGAAAAAGGTGTGCCACATGGAGTTTTGAGGTTATCTGAAGAGTAGTACCATTTTGACACCTCTATCCAGATCCGTGCAGAGCTTTCCTAGCTGTAGCCTCCAGCAGTTAAAGACAATTTCGTGCACTATACAACGTGCATGACTCGTAATAATCTCTCTAGGTTCCTTCTTCTTGGTTGTCATCATGCAAAGACTTATAACAATATTGAACTTTTCATGAGATGTGGTATGGCGCTTATGCAATATTAAACATATCTGTTTCGCCTTTACAGGCTCATCAGTAGCACGATACCTTTCGGTTCAGCCTCATCAAAGGCTCAAAACGTATTATCAGACTAGCAGATAAATATGGTTTTTGAGCGAGGTCTTTATAAACACTCGAAAGTAAAGCTATGTCATCATTCAATTTGTAGCTTTCTTGAGACTTCATTTTCTCCTTGTTCAGTTCTTGCTGGATAACCTGATAGATGATTACTTCCCAGTTCTTCTTGCACATATCGCAAAAGAAGGTCACTTTTTTATCAATCCTGCAAGCACGATGGTGCTACCATGCCGTATAGTACGCGCCTGCCTTTCATCTTTTAGCAACTGTCACTGAGATTCATCACATAGGGATAGTCTTACGTGTCGTTTAAGCAGTTTTACGTGAATAGTCCTCAATGAGTGACACCGAGGACATTGGGTCCTAATGCGAAAATTCTGAAACATGCCTGCATGGTTATTTAGACCATTAAATTCGGAAATTGCACGGTCTTCTTTCTCCTCAGTCACTGAAGTAAATGTTGGTTATCGTACAAATATGTAGAGATTTTGAGATGCACACAATGTGAGTACTGATGATCAGAATGTAATAGCACTTTAGTTGGGTAATGGACAATTTCTTTTTCTCGAAAGCGAGAAACAGGAATGATTGCGAATTCCTTTTCTGCTATCCATATGCCTCAACATAAATTGTTTTGCGAAGTTCAGCAATCCTTCCACTTGTCACGTATCCTCACAAAAATCTTGAAATCTAGTAATAGGTTTAACTGCTAAACATTGTTCTCTTTATGTTTATCGTTGAAGGCCTGTTGCATTGTTTCTCGCTAGAATGATGGAATAGTTTTACCTAAGCGTACCCACGTTGACTCCACAGAGAATGTCAACGACTTTTATGAAACAAGGAGTGCTTTCTCAGACAAATTTGGTGGCAGTTCGCTGAATTGAAGTGATGGAAAACTTGATTGGGTTCGAGGCCTATGAGAAAGCGTAAGGCGTTCTTAATTTCACCAGCGCGACCTAATGCGAAAGTGCAGAAGCGCATAGAATGGTAGCCTACGTTGACAGGAAACAGCAGAAAAAGAAATTACTTAAAACACATAGAAGATGTAGAATGGTGTGCAAAAACGTTCGTGTAAGCTGGGACTCGAACCCAGATTTTACTCTTTCTGGAAGCGCGTGCTGAACTCTTGCATTACCGACGCTCGTTTCGCACACGACTCTTTCTACACTGCATCGCGTTATCTATCAACAGCCAACCGTCTACGGTCTGGCGTGGTCAGTCACTTATCGACTTTGAACCCAATTATGCTGACAGATACTGGATTTCAATAATCAGTCAGAAACCATTTTATTTGACCGCCTATTGCGGTGTTATGATGTACAATAAACCCAGTGATGTAGAATGCTGTGCAAAAACGTGTGCGAAAGAGCGTCGGTAGTGCACCGGTTCAGCACGCGCTCCCGGAAAGAGTGAAATGTGGGTTCGAGTCCCAGCTGAAGCAGACGTTTCTGCGTACCACTCTACATCATTGGGTTTATTGCACATTATAACACCGCAATAGGCGGTCAAATAAAATGATTTCTGATTGATTATTGAAGCACACAGAAGACACGAAATTACAAAATGAAAGTGGGACAAAAGGAGAGGAATGCTATTACACTCTCCGGTTTGGATGTCCTGTTATGCTCAGTCAGTAGTGAATTTAAAGTGTCTTCTCATGTTTTCGAGTGATCTTCTTTATCCATTCTTTTCCTTCGTTATCGGTAGTTGATTTTGTGCTGATTTATGCCAGGTGCTGATACTAGATGAATTCAGGGCGCATGTGGATGGCGTGTCAACGAATGTGGTCCTGCAGCTTGTGGAATCACTTAGCCGCGTTCATTGTCGTTGGAGTAGTCGTAATCGTATATATAACTCTTCTCTCGCCATATGACATATCGTATACATGGACTTCAGCATTTATGATGGAACAAGCTCAGGTTTGTTCATATGTTCAACATCTATTGGCTATTCTTTGGAATTTCCATATTATGATTAGATTTTTTTTTCAATTCAATTAGTGATGTTGAGTGTTGCTGAGATACGATGCTGAGGTACGAGCAAAACTCAAAACTTAAAACCTCAGATAAGCTTTGAGCTCCTCTTCATACTCAGCAGGAGTTCACGTCTCATCCACAACATCACCGAACCCTAACCTTGTCTTTCTCTCAAACATGTTTTGGCCTTATCGATGCTATCAGCAAGAAGCCGTCAGCAGAGCTTTGCTCCTATCCTAGAACTTATTTGGCTGTACTACATGCCGTATCCTACCAATCTTACCGTGAAAATAAGAAGCACTGAATAAAAGTTAGAGTATTGTGATTTCAACAACAGCTTCGGCTTATGTGGGGTTAGTGGTGTTTTATTTTCTGGATCATCCCGTTGACGGATGATTGGTGACATTATCTAACACGGTTTACACATGCGTAACGACATGACCCTCAGCGAGCTTGGCTCTCCATTGAAGCGTGTCCTTTAAAAACGACTTCTGTGTGCAAAAAAATCAGCTTTAACTCAATAATAGGTATATAGTAAAGGCATGGAGAACTGAATTCTTGAGATCGTCTTTCCATTGTTTGGCTCTGTGCTTTTTTTTCTCCAGAAGAAGCAATTTTCTGGTCAGGAAAAGCAAACTTTTATTGACGAAATTCAGGGCCAGTTAATCAGCTCATGCACCGAAATCTTTATATATGGAATAAGACATTCAAATGTGCATGACTGCAAGAGGTCATTCGTCGCCAATGTTTTAAAATGCGGCTGAGAGGGTATTGAGGGCAACGAGGCCTCGATGGAGCACCGAGTATCACTTGAGCCTCCGGAAAGTGTAGCCGTAGTTCGGCAGCACTCCTCATGCGTTAGTTTCCAAGGTTTACTCGGATCTCAGCACTCTTGTATCCTAATTTCCATAGACAAGTGCGGTATCATTTTTGCAAAAAAGCACGTTAAAACAGCAACAAAAGTAGCAAAAACTTTCATTTTCAATTTCTGCCTCGTCATTATCGTTTATATTCACGGAGTAAAATCGTTGCGTAATAGCCGTATGCCAAGCAAACGACTATCAACCACTCTCAAAGAACACCACGATGATCATTTCACAGTACGCCGAATGTAATTGATTGGACGTCGATTACTTTACGTGCAGGTGGTATATGCCCGAACAAGGAAGTGACTTGGCCAAAAGGCACCGCTCTTCTGATGAGGCTGCAAGGCCGGAAAACGCGTCTAGCACTTTGTAATTATAAGTGCCATAACAGACCTCACAAAGGGTTTTGACATGCTGTGAGGATGTACCAAAATTACTCAACTAATAAGACGACTAAAAATTACTAAAATCTTATCTATGAAAATTTGAGGCCGATGTATTTTTGAAATCACAAATAACTAAACAGATAAATAGATAAATGTATATTGATATAATATACAAGACGTATATATAATATATAATATATATATATATATATATATATATATATATATATATATACGTCTTCTGAACTTTCACCTTCCACTGAAGCTTGTGCGAGTATCGAACTTTTCAAGAACTTCGCGGTACTCGTAATGCTCTTCCAGTCATGGCCAGATATTTAATGAGTTTTCCGGATGGAGGTGTCAAACTGCGCAAAACCTTTTTTGATAATAATTCATGCTGCTTTTTACTGTTGGGCACCTAAAAACACCCACTCGGATCAATCACAGGGAGAAGATTCTAAAGTGTAGATTGAAAACTAGACAGCTCGCTAAATATAATTCCGGTTGTATAACGGTGTTCTGTAAGAACCTTGTATCGAATGACTTTGGTAAGCGGTCATCAATCTAATAGATTATAGAAATGTAGAACAGTTAAATGTTTCTCGTAGTGCTTTCATTTATTGAGCGTTGAGCGGCAAGTGGTCATGTCGTCACGACTTGAGTAAAATTAATCGCATCGTTTTGAACGAAGGAACGATTTCTAAATTTTTCAAATAATATTACGAAGATCGCCTTGGAATTTAAAGACTATCACGATATCAGTGGAGTGTCATTCGATCTAATGAAACTTCAATTCACATTTTTCAATTAGGTCAATGTGGGCGCTCGATATCGATGCAACAAAACAAGCAGCAGTTCTGACAAGTGAGTAATTTAATTCGGAATGCTTGCGGAAAATGATCACTTTTTGTGTAGCGTATACTAATTTAGCTGTCGGACACATTACGAGCCACGAAAAGATATGGGCATCTGTCGTCCACTCTTTGGAAAAGTTACTGTCTATGTTGCCTACTTGAAAAAATCTATGAAAACGTTAGTTTTTCTTCCATTATTCAGTCTAATTTCGGAAATCTATCAAGGAAGGATTTACTTGAAAATCACCCTGTTGTTCTTCCCACTGCTGCTTGTGGTTCTAGTTTTGACTTGGTAATGTGGAAAACCACGGACCTCCCTCTTTGAGGGATACCGCCCGATTAGTCGCGAGGGCACGTGGCGCGTCCCCAGGTGGTGGATAGGGGAATAAAACGCGTACCAAAAGCGACCGTGTGCTTCCCAGAGACGCAGGTGGATTCAGGGGACGAGCTCCCTGCTTCTGCAGCGCCGACTTGACAAAAGCTCTATTTCTACGAGTCAAGTGGGCCAAAAGCCTGCAATCAAGCGGCTGAGAAGTACATGGGAGGCGGTTAGGAGTCGCCTCCAACAAATAAGCTCCTCGCGCTCCTCCGAGAGAGATTGGCAAGCTACTCGTGAGTACCTAGCCCCACGTTTAGAGCCTGGCAAGCTACACGTTGTGTATGAAAATGCAAAAAACAGTAACAAATATGAGCCTCATTCCCCTGACCCCGAAAGAGCCCCTGCTGCGGCAGCGCCAGGTAGGACGAGTACGGAGAGGCTGCTCAAATTTCAGGGCCGAACTAGGTTGCCAAGATCGAAACGGACTAAAATGACGATCTGTACCTACAACGCAAGAACCCTTGCTCAACAATCCGCTGTAGAAGATCTGTTGATTCAAGCAAGAAGAATAAGGTACGACGTCATTGGCCTGGCTGAGAGGAGAAGGCGCCATCCTTTTCACGCTGTCTATGACACCGAAGAAGAACTGTTCCTTGGAACATGCGATCGCAGAGGTGTCGGTGGCGTTGTCGTCCTCGTCAAATCGAATTTGACCGTAAGCATTCATTCGTTCGAACAACTAACAACCCGTATCGGACGATTACGGTTGAAACGATGTGGTTCTATGACGGCTTTCACCATCTTCGTTGCTTGCGCACCAACATCAAGCTATGACGAAGACGAAGTCGAAGCGTTCTACATGGACCTCGAAAAATTCTTCAGAGAAGATCATACATTCTTCAAGGTCATTGTCGGAGATTTTAACGCAAAAATTGGACCTAGAAGAACGTCTGAAGAACGTCACATAGGGACCCACGGACTAGAATGGAATGAGCAGGGTGAGAGGCTATCCGAGTTTATCATGACGACCCAAACCATCCATGGTAACTCGCAATTCCAAAAGCCTCTCTCTCAGCGATGGACGTGGGAGTCTCCCAATGGAGAGCACCATAACGAAATAGATCACATCATAGTAAATCGAAGGTTTTGCCTGACCGACGTCGCTGTTGTTCCCAAGTTCTACACGGGATCAGACCATCGCCTCCTTCGCGCAACGTTCCGATTTTCGAGGACAGGAGAGAAAGCCGCTAAATTCAAACAACGAAGTCCCAGAACTACCATAAACTGGGATGTATTCAAATCATTAGTCGGCTCTTGGAAAGATACCGTTGTCGACAACATCGACGAAGAATACGATCGACTCGTTGAATATCTTCACGTTAGCGCTAAAAAAGCCGAGAGTCCTAAGGTCACGAAGAGACGCTTGTCTCCGCAGACACTCGAGCTGATACGTCAACGTGGAATCGCACGAGCTGCAGGCAACCGAAACCTTACGTCCGAACTTGCGAAACGATGCAGAGAAGCGATAAAAGAAGACCTTAAAGAGAGAAGAGCAGCAGTTATGGCAGAAGCTGCAGAAGCTGGGAAGAGCATTCGTAAAGCCCAGCGAGGCTTCGCCAACTATAAGACCAAGATGATTGCACTACGATACCCTGACGGGACACTTACAGCTTCGAGAAGGGCTATGGAGAAAATCATCCACCAATACTACTCGGATCTCTTCGCTAGCCATGTCCTCTTACCGTCATATAAATTGAAAGAGGGCGAATATGTTGTCCCACCGGTCCTCCCTTCCGAAATCCGACATGCTACATCGTCGGTGAAGAACAGAACAACACCCGATCCAGACAGGATTAGACTAGAACATCTTAAGAATCTGCCGCCAGTTCTCATCAACACCCTGGCTCGGCTCTTCACTCGCTACCTGTCAGAATGCAAAGTCCCAATTCCAAGGAAAACCAGCAAGACCGTATTGTTGTTCAAAAAGGGAGACCTTCACGACATAGGCAATTATCGCCCAATCTGCTTGCTGTCCGTTGTCTATAAACACTTTACTCGAGTCATCCTGAACAGGATTGACAGAACACTGGACGAAGGACAGCCATGCGAACAAGCAGGGTTCAGAAAAATATTAGTACCATAGACCACATCCACACGATCACAAGACTCATTGAAGTTTCGCGAGAGTACAAACAACCACTCTGTCTCACTTTTATCGATCTGAAAAAAGCCTTTGATTCAGTGGAAACAGAAGCGGTTATAGAGGCTCTGGATAACCAGGGCGTCCCTACTCGGTACATAATGATCCTTCGTGAGCTTTATAAAGATTTCACGACCAGAATATCTCCATTCTACAACAATATCACTATTGACGTAAGAAGAGGGGTTCGACAAGGCGATACAATATCGCCAAAACTATTCACTGCCACCCTGCAAAACGTCATGCGAACATTAGAATGGGACGAAATGGGAGTGAAAATTGACCGTTGACAATTAAACCATCTTCGCTTTGCTGACGATATCGTTCTCATAACACCAAACATCAGCCAAGCGGAACGAATGTTGACTGATTTCGATAACGCCTGTGGAAAGATCGGTCTTCAACTGAATCTAACGAAAACAATGTTCATGAGGAACGGATGGGTTTCTAATGCCCCATTCACGCTCAATGCTACGACAATCTCCGAATGCTCCAGTTACATCTATCTAGGTCGTGAAATCGACATGATGAACGAAATAACCCCAGAGTTGAGCAGGAGGAAACGAGCGGCTTGGGGAACGTTTAAGAGCATCGAAGATGTAGTGAAGAGGACAAAGAACATCCGACTCCGTGCCCACCTTTTCGACTCGACAATTATTACTGCCCTAACATATGCAGCAGAAACCTGGTTGCTATGTAAGCAGGATGAAAAATCACTTGGCCTTATCGATCGCGCAGTCGAAAGGTCGATGCTAGGAGTATCCCGTATCTCGCAAATGAAAGAAAGGGTCAGAAGTTCCGACTTACGTCAGCGATCGAAAAGACGCCATTCTACACGCCACGATATCGAAAATAAGGTAGGCCGGACAAGTGATGCGCTTCAACGACAACCGATGGACGATAGCCGTTACCGACTGGATTCCTCGGGACGTCAAGCGCTCTAAAAGAATGCCCCTGACCCGCTGGTCCGATTTCTTTACGAAAGCGCTAAAAGAAAGGTATGATGCTCAGCGAATCCCTAGAGCGAGGAGGACCCACTGGGCTACTCTTGCACGCGATAGAGCGGGACGACAGGTGACAAGTGACAGGTGACCACATTGTTTAGTACACACCATTGTTTGGTTCTATCATATTGTTTGGTACCACGCCGTTGTTTGGTTCTACCACACTGTTTGGTGTCACGCCATTATTTTGTTCCATCCTATTGCTTGGTATATCCAATATAAACCGCTGAACCTTCACATTACAGTACAAATCCACTGAACCTCCACATATAATTTAGTGCATCGGCTGCAAGTCTTCGCTACAGAGAATGAATTCTCTGTTTCTGTCTTGTCAATTTAGCATACTCCTTCTGTGAATTGAATTACATTGAACATGGTAAGCATCTATCTGGGCCTATCACGAGGATCGTTTCATTGGCACTCACATTTTCAGTAGCCTCACTCCTCGCTGATGACGTAGAAATCTCGCCGTGGGGAGCGATACAATAAAACCGCATCATATTAAATCGGAAACTTTGCATAGCCGACGCTGCTGCGCTTCACAATTGGACGAGAGCCGTTACCGACTGGATTCCTCGGGACGTCAAGCGCTCTAAAGGAAGACCAAAGAAAGATATGATGCTCAGCGAATTCCTAGAGCGAGGAGGACCCACTGGGCTACTCTTGCACGCGATAGGGAAAAATGGAAGAGTTGCTGGTACCCGCTCGAGTCAATCGACGATCAACGGGACGACAGCTGATTCAGGTGAATGTGGAAAAATGAAGTCGTCCACAAATATAAATGTGCACTTAAGTCTGAAAAATGTTACAATCTATTTCTATCTAGCTAAAAACACAAGCACAGAATTATATACCGGTATAAGTAGCTGAGGAGCGCATCTCGCTTAGTTGTCAGAGCTGCTCTTCGTCACACACGAGGTGAATGGCTCGATCTCGCGCCTATGACAAGCCAAGCCGTCCATACTCAGGGCTTAGTAAAGTGGTACCAGACTGGTCACATACTTGTTTGGGAGGATATGCTTCACTGACTCGATACAGCAGCGGGATGCACTGCTAATCATTGTCGCATTGTCAGGGCCAGATATGCATTCAGTCACCCCAAGCGAGGTTAAAAATTGTAGACGAATGCATGACGCATCTCTTAGGGATCGATCAATGCCAAGAGCTTTATCCTTTTATCTTTTATCAATAGATGAGGAAGGAACCATTGTTCAGGCAATATCGAGTTGCTCAGCAGTCACTTCAATGCTATCTCAAAGGTGTCAATTATACGGTACTGATGGTGGACTTGGATGAAGACACCCGCGTACAGAAGCACTGCTCAAGAAATAAAGAGGTAAACGTGCCAATTGATAATACAGCTTATCGAGATGCTTCTCGTTTGTTGGGCGCATAAACTATAACTCATTCTTGTTGCTTCCAAATAACTTCTATAGAAATAATTGTAAATATTGCATAAAGTCGGCAACGATGCTTATCAATAACTTTACGCTTCAGTTCCCGGTTCTCAGTTATTGTATACACCTTTGGTACCATCCGCTCGTTCTTCATGTAGCCAGCTTTTGACCATTTGTACCTATCTCCACTTAATGGTCGAGAGAAACTTAGTAAAGTATATGTAAATACGGAGAGATAGGTCCTATAACATAAATAACGGAAACAATGTTGTTGCAGACTCGGAGGGGAAGATACTTTCAAAATTACCCTTGCTAACGAATGAAGTAAGCGCGACTATCAGGAAGTGTTAAGAAAACAGTAATCTGCAAAACTCTGTAACAAAAACCCAATATGTTACGCCGCCAGATGGTTCGGAACCGCTTGTACGACCGTTTATGTAAGATAAATAACTGCGTAAAATGCCCTGATGGTAGAGACAGAGATTGCATGAGGTTGGGTGCAACATACCAGACCTCTTGCACAACTTGTGATGAAGAATACGTTGGCAAAACCGGAAGACCACTGATTCGCCAAGTAACACCTAGACGGGAAGTCAAAAAGTCAAACAAGTAAGCATTTAGGTGCTCATAAGGTAGAAAAGCACAACTGTCTGCACTTTGAGGTATTAGTGAGAATCCTGGAGCAAGAGTCAAAAATTTCACAGCAGAAGACTCTTAAGGCCTTTCGGATTAACCGCAAGAGCCCAAGAATGAAGAGAAGTGGAGAGTGCTTGAACACAACAAATGATATAGCGCGCCATATCTCAGATTCATGTTCTAATCTGAGTAAAGATATTTTCTCATAGTCCGTCATATAACACCGGTGAAGTCTCTCATATAAACGTTAAGGTGTTGCTGCTGTATAATAGGCGGGATGCTGCATTCTTTTGCAATAGATTCTTAGTGTATGAAAATTATTAACCGAATAACGTATGCTATGAAATCGTACGTCTAGGCTCTCTTTCGGTTTTTCGAGAGGTTTTCGGGACGTTAGCTATCAAATTTCAACAAAGAAGTACCCTCGTCGTACAAATTTAGTTAAAGAAAAGGGCAGTTAGTAAAGTAGATTTCTTGTCTTTAATTGTGCCCAAGCTCAAATGTAAGATTACCTCTTCTTCACATTCATCTTGTGTAACCGCAGAGACTTTTTCGCATGTGTTGCAATTCGACCTTCTCTACCATAATCAGTCACAGGATTTCATTATTAATGAGACTGTTAAACATCAAAACAATCAGAGGCTATTCATTTGCCATTGAAATTAGTATGCAATAGCTAATGAAATTTACCTTTTTCTGACGTATGGTGCTTTGAGAAGGTACAACCTCTTCTACTTCTGTCACAAAAACATATGGCGTCTGAATGTACAGTGTTAGTGAGAAACATCAAACATTTTTTACAAATGCACTCATATCTGAATGATAAACATTACTCTATTTAAGTGTTCTTCAAAAAACATTGTGGTGCTGCTGCATATTTAGTGGACACGGATTGGATGCTTGTTCTAGATGCCGATCACCGGTTAGTTCATCTTTTCATTCTGTCGGAATTAACCCGTCGACTTTCGAATACCCAAAGCCAAATACGACGACATACAAAATTACATGTAGGATATAAGCTTTCACATGAATCTTAGTAGTGTCGTCGACTCTATCCAACTATTTTAATGCGGCGGCACACAACATTGCATCTAAAATGTAAGCCTCCACATATTCTTAGTCCCGTCGTTCTGTTTATTTCTAGCGCTAATTCATGCTGTTTACTTGTGGTGGTGAATGTTAGGGCCTAGAGGCTAATCACAAGAAACTTTGAGGAGGTTGAGGCCTTTTGAATAAGTTACGCTAGAGATAAATAAACCCGACGACATTACTAAGAACATTGTGGAGGCTTACATTCTAGATGTGATGTTGTGCGTCGTCGCATTGAAGTAGTCGAGTTGGCGCTACGATGCTACTAACAACTATGTGGAGGCTTACAATTCAGTTCTAACGCTGTGTGTCGTCGTTGGGGCTGGGTCCTAGGGAGTCAAATGGTTACTGAATATTCCATCCCACCTTTTCTCTAACTCTTCTGACTAAATGGTGTATCGTTCAAGGTGTCGTGAATCCAAATCACTGCGTCGAGGAATGGATAGATGATCGAGTCGACATAATTTTTTACGAGAGGTTTTTCATCTGGGAAATAGCTAGCGGCAACTATCTGGTAGAGCAGTTGCGAAGGGATTCGTTTGCAGTGTAATTTTGTTCACTATTTTTAGGTGAGAAACACTGAATTTGGAATCAACTTTCTGAAATCATGGGGAGAGTTTGAGTTCACTCAACCGGTAACTTGGAGCGGCGCGGATAACGGAGTGCTGCAGGTGCCCCAGTTTTTTGAAACTTGGATCCATAATGAAACTGGTGTTTATTCGTTAACACTTCAATTTCGAGACATGTATGAGAAACTGTGGTGCTTGTAGCTCATAAAACCTCACAAATTACGAATATTTACCAGTTGCTCAAATCTGTTTTGGGAATGTAGTCGGGTTGTTCACAGACGAATATAGAGGACGCTCTCACTAGACGATAAACTGGATATCCTTCATAAGTTTGTAGGGGCAAACCCTATGTACAATTAACGAACGCCGCACATACGCTAAAATGTCAAAACCAGAATGAGGAAACACTTGATTGTACAACAAAAACTTGTAAAAGTCCGCCCTTAACGCTCTGAATCAAAGCGACTTTGACTATGATATCGTTCTTGATCGTTTTAGCGTTCGTTTTTCGACAGTGTTCGACCTTCGGTAATAATTTGTTAGAACATTCCCACTATGTAAAATGGTTTACATTTATTCTACGTTCATTCATTTTTAGATTCTTATTTTGAAGGCGGTGATGCTAGACGCTTGGCATGAGGCAGAAAACAGCGACGAAGTGTGGTATAATGCAACTGGTTACGAAACCTATCTAAAATATGTCTCTTGTGTCAAACAGATGTTGGGCGCAACAAGGCTTTGGCCAGGCAAGGTGAGAATCTATAGAAGAGCACATGGATGGGTTCGCGATGGCCATCTCACCAATGACAAGTGAGTTTTTCTCCATAAATGGTTGCATGCAGTATTCATGATCCTTTATGTTAAGATGGAGTAATGAAGACTTCATGTTACATGGTTGGAAATGACAAAACGTTCGTGATAAAGGATGGGAGGGTCCATTCAGGAACAATCTTAATCCTTCCAAATGTGGAGTTGGACTCGAGGGATGGGACTGGATTCCTCAAAAGCATGTGAACACCTCCGTCATTAGGTTGTTTTTTGAACTAGAAATCCTATAGAAAAGTTGAAAATGTGCCGAATCTTCAGAAAAGAACTGGCGGCGTTCGAGAGGCAACAAGGAAAGAGGTGCCCGTTTCAAGCGAGACCCCTTATGTACATCTCTATGCCCGATATCGGAGCTTGTTACCCATTTTGTGACAACAAAACATGGGAAATCTCAGGTACGAATTAGGAGACCAAAATCATTGACTAGATAGTGATGAACGAGAAGTATCAAGTATTATCGTTGTAATTATGACCTAAAAGGTTACAGCTATGCTTGATGTTTACAGATTATGGGTAAGTGGCCAGAGGCCAGTTTTGCTGAAGTCTGTCTAGAGGAGAAAATATTTTTCTCTGAAGACAGTAATAAATATATATTTCATGTAGTTCAGATCTTTGGAGAGGATATATTATACACCATATGTACGTGATATAGACGAAGTTGATGAACACGTGGGAACAAGGAACCACGGCAGTCCTAGAACTAGAAAAAGAATGTTTGCAGATTTCAGAGGACAGGAGACAGCCTTTCAACTTACTAAGGCGGAATGTCTATAAGAGCTTGGTTTCACCCTTCATCGCATTTGTAGGAATCGATTAACTCAGTGAATGTTTGAAGAGCCATTGAGCAGAAGCTGGGTGAGTAAGTAGCATGATGTACGGACACAATTTAAGACGCTAAAATAATGACTTACTTCAACGATATTGCCTTCGTCAAAGAATGGGTAGGTCAACTCGACTCGGATCCTATCCAGTTCATCGCTTTCGCTACTTCAACAAAAAAGTTTCCTCATCAATAAGAAGTCAGCTAATGAAACGCATTCATATAACATGTTTCGAACTGTTATGTCTCGTGCTATACACGCGCCTTTCGCCATCGAGACTCCCTCGGTACAGCCGGTTTCCTGAGGCTAAATAATTCATTGCAAATCCACAAGCTCGACTGCCAGTCATCACACTGTCAGGTGATTCCATCATTTGACCTGCGGTGTTTTTTTACTTGGCCTCAATTCCTTTAGAGAATTATTAATCCCAGGGGATCATCTGAACCGAGGGAGGGTGCTACTGATGAATCCCAATAGGACGAAAGCAGGCTCTTGTATAGCATTAGACCAAACAGCTCAAAACATGTTACCTCATCAGATTATAAATGTTACCTTATCCAGAATATATCATTTTGAGCCGGTCTATAAAAAGGCAGTCGAAAGGAGAGAAACGTAATTAATCTCAGAAATGCAATGTTTTATCTTCACAACACGTGTTGACATTCGAAGTGTGAGTTTCTGCACTCATCACTTCCAATCTTCTTTTCAGATTCATCTTCAGCAAAGAAAATTCTAACCTCTATGTGTAGATCTGAATACTTGAGGATTGTTGTCTTGTTGCGTATTTTGTTGATTTCTAGTCGAGACGATTCTTTCTAAAGTCTTGAGACAGCAGACGTGAGGGTTTGCACCCGGACTGCAATGAGTGAGCTGTTCCCAGCAACATTCGAGACCTATATCTTCAATATTAGAAAAGCAGGAGCTTGCTATACCAAAACAGAACTACCAGTGCGCACCTAGTATATGTCATCATCAATTCGCTGTGTGGTGCCACAACAATAGAGCAAGAAGATGATAACATAGTACTCTTGGATCTATTAAAATGCGAAATGTTCAAAGACCTTTGTGGAAAACTTATGCAAGGAATCGAATCGAATGCTAGAAGTGCCGAAATCCGCACAGTGAAATGTGATGACGGGATGTTAAAAGTACGAGAAAATCATCATAAACTGTCCTACATTCTGAGGAACTGCTATGAAGTCATACAACTTATGTGGGGGCTCGAGTTATGCGCAGATTGGGATGAAGGTACTATAATCGTGCAACACGCCACTCACTCAATGGTTATGTCTGTGACACGGCTATCTCGAAGTGGGTTATCAATGAAGCCATCAGTCGGTTATCAATGGAGCCATCAGTCTTGTACACCATTTGAAGAGGTTTATGGAATGGACTTAAGAGTACTGCTTAAAAAAGATAGCAATGTTTTCTCAGTTTGTATGACCTGATAGAGCTTATTTAAATCACAGTGCGCTATATACGAAGAAGTACACCTAACAAAGCGTCGTGTAAGAACCGCCATTTATGTTACAGAATAACCACATAATGATAGCCTAATTTCACAGGAAGTTCATTAGAGGAGGATCGTACAGCTTTGACAAGATTTCTCAATATGGGAACAAAAAGTTCGCATTAAAGAAAAAGGTTAGAATCGCGAGCAGTGAGTGTGCAAAAACTGATCCGTCAATGTGTTGTGAAGTGAAATAGCATTCATCACTTTGTGAAAATTACGCTTGTTTGGCCACGCTAAAATAGTGGGTTGGTGCTTGTTGGAGTCGTCCCTGTGAAATTTAATAACCTATCTGTTTTCACGTCGTTGATAGGAGTGGCTGTGCTTACAACGACGTGGACGCAAGTAGTTAGAATTCGTACTGTGCTCTCAAATAGGATTCGTAATCTTTTTTTTCATCAGAGAATTTCTTTATGAATAGATAAGTGTATTTACATGTAACATGCAGAGAAAAGATTCTCACTATTCAAAAGATTGGCCGAAAACCATTCTTATCTACAGTGGTGTAGGTGCAATCGCAAAAAGCAGAAATGAATGAAAAATCTACTAGGGTCCACACGATTTGTGAGAACGGACCGTGCAAGTAAGTATGTAAGTAACAGTATTGAATTAGGTATTCAAGAAATAAGTCACTGTTAGCAACTTTGCGTACCGCGCGTGGCGACAGTTTTCGAAATTCAAGCGCTCCAATGGAAATAGGGAAATTTATTTGTTGAATTGAGTTTTCATGTTGACACATCACTATTTAATGGTGGAATTTGTAAAAGAGATCTCTGCAAAGGTTCCTCAGTTAAAGAACGTCTGTATCATTGCGGAGAGTAACATAGTTCCAAGTGTATATAGCAATTGCTTCTTCTTTTCAGTCCATGTTTCTGTAGCTACTCAATAGCTTGAAAAATGCCGATTATGGTAATGAGGTCATTTTTTACGGAAGTGATGGAAAAGGTAATATTCTAGATATTTTTTTGGATGGATACTTAAGAAAACATATGTGTGCAAACTGCGCTATCAAAATATCAGTATCACTTGAAATCACTGTCCAGCTGCAATCTGCACTATCAAAGTAGCATTTCTCGGCCTAGAATAAATTCTGTTTGCCGATATAAAACCATCAAGATCCATACGATATACCGAAGAGAAACAAGTGGCTTAGATCAGTTGCTCTAAATTTTAGACTTTTAGTAGCTGCAATATCTCTTCAAAGGCCGAATTTCTCTCGTGGCTGTTCGACGAATGCGACGTAGTCTCTTAAATTGAAATCACTACGACATCAAGCAATTGTTGCGGAATTGACCGATAAATTTAGATAAATAAGCTAGGTAGATTGAAGCACTGCTTTCTATGCGCCTTCGTAAAAGCTTTTCTTTTTATTATTATATGAAGCATGCATACCTTGAATTTGGACATTTTGCTCACGAGAAAGAAACTTTCACCTCCACTCCCCAACCCTCCACTTTGTTGTGTTCTAATTTTCATGCAAATGCCGTATTTATGCTTACAGTCTCTATATGAAACTCCGTATGAAGTGCCAAACAGTTTTACTCGGGGTGCTAGAAAAATGCCTTATTGGACTTTGCACTGTATAATGCTAGTGTCGATGTCCTATGCATATTTGAGCTAAGAGCAGATTCCCTCGGTGATAAGCTTGCATTTCGGCAAAGCAACGGATACCTCAAGGTCTTCCCGCTTCTGAGAACATCGTCTCTTACTTGTAAAAAATGGGTGAAGTAAGGAATTTCTAGGAGCTCAATTCGCCTTCAAGAACTTTTACAAAATTCATATTTCTCATCGCTATATCGTCCATCGTTGTTACGAAGGCACTCGAATCATAATTTATTGTTTTTGCTGCTGATAGCTAAGAAAAAGCTTAACATTTTTCTTGAATGTGAATGTCACAGCGCATGCCACGATAACCTACAAGCAATATAGGTCAAATGAAACGATTACCGAGTACGCTATCAAGAAGTGATTTGTGAGATTCCTCTGTTTCCATCTTAGTCAACTATAAATGCATACCCCTCCCCTTCACTCAAGCTTATGTGCCAAAAACCGGAATGGTGAAACATTTGACCGGTTTTAACAACTGATGGACAAGGGGTTCACGGTGAAAGCAAGTGGTGGAAGCCGAGAAAGCCTATTTTACAACAGTCATAGTCCATCCAACTTTGTAGTTGACTTTCGCTGAGAGGATAGTAATACAAGAGAACATATGAGTTTCTCCATTTTGCTGAACTATCGTTTCTAAAAAAAAATTTAGACTGTTTATACTTCTACTTGCTGCATAATTTGTATCATGGCAGGTATGATTCGAAATGGAACTACAAAAATGTTAACAGATATGATAAGGATATAGCATGTTTTGAGCTGATAGAACTAGTGATATACAGGCACCTGTTTCGTCCTATAATAGTCATCAATACCACCTTACCACGGCACAGCCGATCCCCTGAGGTTAGTAATCCTCTATAAAGAATATGTCAGGTAAGTACATCACTCGGCTTGGGGTGATTTATTATTAGGCGTCGATTCCTTTACAAAGGATTAATAACCTCAGGGCACTGGCTGAACCGAGGGAGGGTGGTACTGATGAGTCACAATAGGACGAAACAGGCGCCTGTATACCACTAGACCTGTCAGCTCGAAACATGTTATATCCTTATTAGATTATATCATTTTGAGTGGGTCTATAAAAAGCTGTTAATAGAAGAGGTATAAAAAATGAGAGTAGAACTCGGAGCCTCGATTCTGTCGAAAGGTGATTGCTAAAAGTACCGAAGTCATATTACAGCTGAAACGTAAATCAATGACCTCGACTGGTGTAGATGTCAACCCTTGGAAAGGCTAATTGTACATTAGAAGCTCACCTGAATTTCCGAGTTTCGCTCGCATCTTTGCATATTTGTGCGCGTGAATCTAGACCACTTTGAATCTTCAAAAAAAATAACTGACAATCTTCAACGGGTGCGCAGGGATAACGTACCTGACCTAGACGAATCTCCCTCGTAGACCCGTTCGGGGCGGCTTGCAGCTGGACAGGTACACGCTCAATTGAAGGCGTTTCTCGCTGGATAGAACATTTCTTCCAAACTTGTAGTATTATTTTCGAGAGCTCAAATCTCTGCACTTTTCCCGTCTATTTGGTTTTTGAAAAAGGTTTTTATTGTGCTAAAGAAACAAAAATAATATTATGATTCGCACTCCAGTTTCTTCGTCTGTATAGCTGAAGCCTGTAAATAACTTTGCTCCAAATTCCTACTACTCATTCAATAGTCCATCTCTCGGCGATTTTGATGCTGCAGCTGATTTTTAAGGTGTTGTGAGAACGGAAGAAAACATGGCATTTCACACCCAAAGTAATTTACTGACGCTTGATCGTCATAGTTGGTTTACTGATAAACACAAGCACATTTATAGGTTAGAAGTTCTCTATCGCCACTAAAAAGATGAAATGTCACGAACGAGACTTTTGAGAAAGTCGTTATAGCAAAATGAACAACCATGCGTCGAAAATTCCTTGTTTCCAAGAAAAGAGCACATCATTGCGAGAAGGAATTCAGACCATCCGATGTTACACACTTTTTCTCATTTTATCAATGTTTTTGTAGCCGTTCAACTTATGACAATTTATTGATTGTCAAAAATAGCATGAACACGTAGTAAACTATTGTTCTGCTTCACTCATAAGAGCTATACGTGCTCTAAAAGTTTCTTGTTTTGTAGAGTAAGCCGTGTTCTATATAGCGAAATAAGAATTGCAAGAATTTTCTCGAGGCGGAGAAGAAAAATCTAATCAAGTAATGAAAATAGTGCGTTACTTTGCAATCAGGCCTGCGTGCAACGGTTTCTATTGCCGTCCCTAACGGGTTGATATTTTTGTGCCACACATCACGAAAATTGTGGCAATGGGATATCGACAATTAGTCAGAATTCTTTTTATTTGACTGCCACTTGAAGTGTATGATGTTATGGTATACCTATTAATGTGGAGTGCAGTGCAAAAACGTTTGCGTCAGCCGGGATTCCAACCCAGATCTCATTCTTTCCGGGAGCGTGTGCTAACCGTTGCACCACCGACGCTCATTTTGTACAGCGCATAGTTTTTTTGCAGTTTTTGCACAGCAATGGGATATTACAAATTTAGACAATTTAGAACAGGAAAATAAATGTCTAGGCAGAGACATACGAAACACAATCAGCAGTTAGCACTGTGCTCAGGATGTCTGTTATCAAATATATGTGCGATAATTCCAGATTATGAAATATTATTCTGAAGCAAAAAACTTCCACCTTGTTAGCTTTCCTATAATTAGTTCTGTTGCTGTTTCAAAATCTGTCTCAGTTGTTTATTCTTCTCATATTCGGACCTTGAGAACCTGAAAGTCCCAGGTCCGACTATCTATTAACCTCGGCATAGTTTGAACAAATCAGTATCTTCTTCTGTTTAGCCGCTCCGAGGTGTTAATGATATTATTTATTGAATATCAGCGAAGCACATAACAATACAGTTAATAATGCAGCACGAATATTACAACAGTCGTGGTGGCTAACGTTTCGGCAAGGTTCGCCATCTTCAGAGCCTGGAAAGGTCAAATTGATTCGCGAATTATTAAATCAAAGGCCTTCATAACCCTAGCAGAAAATGTAAGAGATAAATTTTTGGGTCGCATAGAAAGACTTCATTTTAAAAACACTCACCGCTTAGATGTTTTAGGTCGTTCAATTAATCACTGAAGACCTGCCACTTGGAGTCTATGATAATGTAAGACTGTGCCTGGCTCAGGTCGGGAATATTAGCCTGAGATATGGTGCTAGGTCACGCGTTATTACGAGGCATTCCTCTTTGCGGTTCATTTTTGGGCCTTTGCTATGAATACAGAAGGCTTCCAAAGTTTTACGCGTAGACGTTTTCGATTCCTGTGCAAGGACCGTGACTTTAACGTCAAAATCTGCTCCATTATGCTTCTGTTCCCTATGCGTGCCTAGTGGGGTTTTTGGGTCGTAGTTACGTTTCCCAGCTAGGTGCTCTTTTACGCGGATGCAGAGTGGTCTACCCGTTTCGCCAATATACTCATCTCCGCATGCCTCGCAAGAGATCAGTTAAATTGTACCCGACCTCATGCAGTCGCCGTCTCTGCCGTTGGGGCAAACTTGGCATTCGTTGGTTTCGCAGAGACGATCATACAGCCGGTTGCGGACTAATTGGCGTTTTAGTGTTTTTGGTGGTATCTCGACTACTGCTACCAAATTATCTAAACCTGCTCTTTTCAAGCAGCGTTTAATGGCTGCACTCACTTCGTTAGAAATAAAAGGCAGGATGAATGGAACCTTATCCTCGCTAGACCTTCCGTATGGGGACGCCGAATTTCCTCTAAATTTAACCCGAGAAGCTCCTATCGTGTTGTAGCCATTAGAGGTGGCTATTTTTCGCGCCAAGCTCAGGGACTCTACCTTGTGCTCTTTTCCTGTGCAAACATTAGCAGCTGTTCGAAACATGTTTTTTATAAGTGCGCATTTTGTGTGCGAGGGATGAGCAGATAGGTAGTAAACCAGGATGTTTTTGTTGCTTGGTTTACGATAGCACTTTGTGTTGTAGGAGTTTCTAGAGAGGTTAATGTGAACGTTTAAAAATGGGAGCCAATTTTCCTTAGGTTTCTCACGGGTGAACGTTATGTACTCTGACTGGCTATTCAACAACTCAAAACATTTGTCCATCTCCTCTTGCGTTGAGCAGACGACAAAACAATCATCTATATACCTACAGTAGAGTAACGGCCGGAGATCGAATATTGGTGCCTCTACTTTAGACATAAAAGCGATAGCAAGGGTCGGAGCTAGTCGTTGTCCCATTGCCAGCCCTCTGATCTGCGCAAAATAATTCCCAGACCATCTAAAGAATGAGCAGCTTAGGCACTCTTTTGAGAGAGCCATGACCTGCCGAATGGAGAAGCCATACATGTTCGTAGTTCGTTCGTGCTCCGTTAGAAGCTCGCATATGGCTTGCATTGCGGACTCATTCGACACGTTTGTATAAAGAGCGTTACGTCGAACGATTCCATTACGCACGCGTTGGTGGGAGACGCGTTACGTAGATGATCCAAGAACATTTGGGTATTGGTAAGATGGGCTGGAATGTGTTTTAGTAGTTGGACTAGTATTAAGTTTAAAAACCACGTTATTCTTTCCGTTGGCCCGTCTACACAGCTGATGATGGGTCTAACTTTGAATTTTGATGGATCGGTAGACGCAAGATCATCAGTACATTCCAACTTATGAGTCTTAATAAGTAAGTACAAGACGGGGCATGATGGTGGACTAAGTTTTAGTTGAGAAATAACGGAAGATTTTAAACCAGCCGAACTTGCTATTTTTACCCATTCACTATTCAACTTTCGATATTGTTTTTGAAATTCCTTATTGGATGATGGACGATAGAGTGTGGTGTCCTCTAGATGTTTTTTCGTTATCTCAACATCCAACTTATGGGGAATTACTACGAACTCTCCTCCCTTATCACTAACTGACAGTCGAATGGTTTTGGACTTTATTAGCTCCCGTATCTGCCGCATACCGTTTTTCTGCGTTGATGTTAGGTTGGAGCTAAACTTTTTTGCGCGATAGTGATTAAGGATTCTAAGAGTTTCTTCCGAAAATATGCGAAAATTGATATCCACTTCATTATTAGGGCCTTGTTGTCTAAAGAACGCTCGAGGAAAAGGCGGTGTTGGCAATGCCCCTACATTTTCCTGTTGTTCACGCCTATTAGGTGGTTCTAGTCTAGCTTTATAGCGGAGCCGATCTTGAAGGTCTTGCAAATTGCATGCGATACTACACAGGGTTTCCTTAGAAATGGATTGCGCTGGTGAGAAACTTGGGCCCATTTCTAAGAGCGAGCGCGCATTATCGGGGAGAGTCATGCCTCCTAACACGGTGACCCTTGATGTTTCCGGCACATTATGATGTTAGTTAGACCCTCAGGGCTTTCGTTAATGGTGTCATAGTGTTTTGTTGAAGTTTGCCTATGCGAATTGTTCAAAAGTTTTTCAAATTTTCTGCACAAGGTTACTTTAGCATTTGACCTAATAGATTCGCAAATCAAAATTGATCCACCCTTGATTCTCCTCCAAAGGCGATCCTCTAAATATTGAACTCAATAAAATTCTTTCGACTCACACTTCTTTAATTGAGAATACATTAGATCTTGTTTAAATCGAAGTGCTTCTCGTGGGAGTCTTAATTCGATGCTCAATACTCGTTGATCGTCTTCTGGTCGCCCGCATAGATCGTGAAGTCGTCTTCGCCTGATGAAGTTGGGAACGATTCCGTGTTCAAGGATCATCTACGTAACGCGTCTCCCACCACCGCATGCGTAATGAAATCGTTCGACGCAACCGCTCTTTATACAAACGTGTTGAATGAGTCCGCAATGCAAGCCATATGCGAGCTTCTAACGGAGCACTAACGAACTACGAACATGTATGGCTTCTCCATTCGGCAGGTCATGGCTCTCTTAAAAGAGTGCCTAAGCTGCTCATTCTTTAGATGGTCTGGGAACTATTTTGCGCAGATCAGAGGGCTAGCAATGGGACAAGGGCTAGCTCCGACCCTTGCTATCGCTTTTATGTCTAAAGGAGAGGCACCAATATTCGATCCCCGGCCGTTACTCTACTGTAGGTATACAGATGATTGTTTTGTCGTCTGCTCAACGCAAGAGGAGATGGACAAATGTTTTGAGTTGTTGAATAGCCAGTCAGAGCACATAACGTTCACCCGTGAGAAACCTAAGGAAAATTGGCTCCCATTTTTAAACGTTCAAAAACCAAGCAACAAAAACATCCTGGTTCATTACCTATCTGCTCATCCCTCGCACACAAAATGCACACTTACAAAAAACATGTTTCGAACAGCTGCTAATGTGTGCACAGGAAAAGAACACACGGTAGAGTCCCTGAGCTTGGCGCGAAAAATAGCTGCCTCTAATGGCTACAACACGATAGGAGCTTCTCGGGTTAAATTTAGAGGAAATTCGGCGTCCCCATACGGAAGGTCTAGCGAGGATAAGGTTCCATTCATCCTGCCTTTTATTTCTAACGAAGTGAGTGCAGCCATTAAACGCTGCTTGAAAAGAGCAGGTTTAGATAATTCGGTAGCAGTAGTCGAGATACCACCAAAAACACTAAAACGCCAGTTAGTCCGCAACCGGCTGTATGATCGTCTCTGCGAAGCCAACGAATGCAAAGTTTGCCCCAACGGCAGAGACGGCGACTGCATGAGGTCGGGTACAATTTACCTGATCTCTTGCGAGGCATGCGGAGATGAATATATTGGCGAAACGGGTAGACCACTCTGCATCCGCGTAAAAGAGTACCTAGCTGGGAAACGTAACTACGACCCAAAAACCCACTAGGCACGCATAGGGAACAGAAGCATAATGGAGCAGATTTTGACGTTAAAGTCACGGTCCTTGCACAGGAATCGAAAACGTCTACGCGTAAAACTTTGGAAGCCTTCTGTATTCATAGCAAAGGCCCAAAATGAACCGCAAAGAGGAATGCCTCGTAATAACGCGTGACCTAGCACCATATCTCAGGCTAATATTCCCGACCTGAGCCAGGCACAGTCTTACATTATCATAGACTCCAAGTGGCAGGTCTTCAATGATTAATTGAACGACCTAAAACATCTAAGCGGTGAGTGTTTTTGAAATGAAGTTTTTCTATGCGACCCAAAAATTTATCTCTTACATTTTCTGCTAGGGTTATGAAGGCCTTTGATTTAATAATTCGCGAATCAATTTGACCTTTCCAGGCTCTGAAGATGGCGAACCTTGCCGAAACGTTAGCCACCACGACTGTTGTAATATTCGTGCTGCATTATTAACTGTATTGTTATGTGCTTCGCTGATATTCAATAAATAATATCATTAACACCTCGGAGCGGCTAAACAGAAGAAGATACTGTTTA
>JAHQIW010004417.1:0-61763 GCA_019055375.1 Parelaphostrongylus tenuis | reverse complement strand
GGTTGAGCGTTGCAGGTAGATCATACTATCAATCACAGTATCGTAATCGTTTGATTTGTTCTTTTCAATAACATATGCGGGTGGCTCTTGATTTTTATTAACTTTTATGTTTAATAGCCCAGTTTTGCTGCGGCATCTCATGAAACAATTTCCAAATATGTCTTCGAATGTAGTTTAAAGTATGTTGTAAGCTATTCAATCTTAAGCAAGTTCTGTCGAACTATTCAGGTAGTATATGAGTGGTATGGTTAGTCACTGGTGCTGGGAACCGAATAATATTACTTTTTATTTCAGTCAACTATTAATTTTTTGATTTTTATTTTACCCCATGGACTGGTCCTTTTATTCGTTTTCAAGACACGGCCTAAAATAGTGAACTTCTTTATCGTTATGCGTACGCAGTTTATAATCGTTACACTTAGTACTCATGAACTCGTTCTCTTTGGCTTCAAGCTGAAGGCCAATCTTTTCAAAGGCGTTGTCGAAAATCGGTCCACATTGTATTGTTCAGCGTCAAGTCCAGCCGCATTGTCCCATCCTATTGGATTGTGTCGCCATGACGTTTTTCGAGCGGAGTGTGCAGTGAATAGATTATGGCGAATCTTGTACTACGCTTTGATCGACTTCGCTCTCCTTACGTCCATGATCATAATGTTTGTCGAACAGCGGATATTTGGTTGTGAAACATCTTTATATAGCTCATCAAGGATCATTGTGTACCGAATAAGGAGGACTGGTTGTATCCAGAGCCTCTATAATTGCTTTTGATTTCCAATGATCACCAAGTCCTTTCCTTCAAATCGATGAAGGTTACGGCAGAACGGTAATTTGTAACCCTCGGTGGAAACGTTCTAAATGAGTTTTATGTGGTCGTGTGTATGGTGGTCTTATGGTACTAATTTTTCTTTTCGCAAAAACCCTGCTTTATTCGCATGGCTGTCCTTCGTTCTGTTTTCTAATCATTCCTGTTATAGGATGACCCGAGGTGATGAAGAGGTTATAGAGTGAAATGGACGGTGCAACATGAAGGTCAAGGTCACCCTTTCTCAACAGCGACACATTCTTTGCATGATTTATTCACTACAATTGGGGACCGAGGGGAATTCTGACTAGCTATCAAGTGAGGAGCGTGCACGAGTGGCTGATGAAAGCTAGGCGGCTAGATTTCGCTCCAGCGTCTATGGTCTCCCAGTGCCCTGTTCTGGACGAGGTGTTGATCTATTCGTCATGTACAGGGAGGATTAGCAGTACGTGTTTCCGAATCTTCGGAAGTGAGGGGAAGAAAAAGAAACCCCGGGTTGGGGTTGGGGGGGGTGGAGAAGGTCAGATTCATTCATCTTTCAAATATCATAGCGAACGGTAACAGGGACGACGTGCTAATGAGAAGGGCCGCAAATAGTGATTCGTAAATAACTTCGCTTCCTGTGCCCCTTGCGCTGAGGAGGTTGTAAATGCCTCGATATTGTCATTGGCGTGAAATGCAATCATCTTAGTCTTGCAATCTGGCGAAGCTTTCGCTGGGTTTGCGAGTGCTGCGTTCCCAGCTTCTGCATTTTTGTGGCCATAACTTGCTTGCTTGTTTCTCTTTGAGATCTTCTTCCGGTTGGCCTGTAGCTCGTGCGATTTCACGTTGACTGTCTCAGTCGACTAGTTTGCAAAGACAATCGTTTCTTCGTGTACATTAGGTTAATCGCGGCTTTCACAGCACTGACGTGAGATATTCGATAGGCGGTCGTATTGTTCGCTGATGTTGCTAGTAGAACGGTAGTCTTCAACAGATAGCCGACTAATGACATGATTACATCTTAATTTATTGTAGATCTGGGACTTCGTTGTTTGAATTTGGCTGCTTTCACTTTTTTCGCCAAAAGCGGAACGTTGCGCGAAGGAGACGACGGTCTGATTCCGTGTGGAACTTAAAGCAACAGTCGTACTAGGTTAGGCAAAAAGCTGCAATTTACTAAGATTGTGGTCTATTTTCTTATAATACTCTCCATCGAGAGGACTCACCACGTCAATCAGTGAAGTGAGGCTTTTGGAATTGTGAGTATCATGGATGGCTAGGCTAGTCATGATAAACTCAGATAGCCTCTGACGCTGTTGATGTCTCATTCTAGCCCGTGGGTCCCAATGTGACCTTCTTCAGACGTTTCTTCTAGGGTCCAATTTTTGCAATCAAAATCTCCGGAAATGACTTGAAGAATGTATGAATCTTCTTTGAAGAAATTTTTGGTGAAAACCCTATAGAGCGCTGCGACTTTGTCTTCGTCATAGCTTGATGTTGGTGCTAAGCAACGAACATGGTCAAAGCCGTAGTTTACCCACATCGTTAAACCGCACGTCGTCCAATATGGGTTGTTATGAGTTCAAATGAATAGATGTTCACGGTCAGCATGTTGATTTTGACGAGGACGCCAACGCCGGCTACACCTGTGCGATCTTATGTTCCACGAAACAGCTCTTTCTCTGGTGTCATAGTCAGGGTGAAAAGATGGACGTGGTTCTTAGCCAGGGCAGTGGCATCGACCCTATCCTTCTTTTGGTTGCATCAATAGATCTTCTACAACGGATTCGTATTTGCAAATGCTGTGTGCTAATATAGCCTACAGATCGTCATTTTAGTTAATTTCGATTTCGGCAGCCTAGTCTGGTCCTTATGATTTATAGCAGCTTCTCCGTACTCGTCCTACCCGACGCTGCCGTACCAGGGGATTCTTGGGGTCAAGTGAATGAGGTCCATATATACTGCTGCTTCTTAGCATTTTGAATACCCAACGTATAGCTTGCTAGGCTCTGACAGTGGGGACTGGGTACTCACAAGTAGCTGGCCGGTCTCTTTCGGTGGAGCAGGAGAAGCTTGTTTGTAGGAAGCAAACTCCTAGTCGTATCCCATTTAGATTCCTGCTGCTTGATTGCATTTTTAGTAGGCCAATCTGACTTGTAGGAGGAGAGTTTCGTCAATCGGCGCTGCGAAAACAGGGAGCTTATCCCCTTAATCCACCGCGCTCTCTGGGAAGCACACGGTCGCCTTTGGTTCGCGTTTGACTCTCCTATCCCACGACGTCGGGACGGCGCCACCTGCCCCGCGACTAACCGGGCGGGATCCCTCAACGAAGGAGATCCGTGGCTTCTGTGATTTGTGAGAGTTAAGAGTGACGCTTTTGGAATTGGTGAATTAGCATGGATGGTCTTGGTCGTCCATGATAAAGTCCAGAAAGTCTCTTATACTATACATTCCATTGCTAGTTCCGCTGGGTCCCATTGTGACTTTCATCAGACGTTCTTCTAGGTCCAGTATTCGCGTTAGAATCTTCAACGATAACCTTCAAAATATGCTGGGTGTTTTCTCTGAAGAAACTCTTCCAAGGTCCATATTAAACGACTTCAACTTCGTCTTCGTCATAGCTTGATTTTTATACGCAAGCAAAGATGGTTGAAGCCAGCATTGATCTACACTGTTTTGATTGCAGTCGTCTGATAACAAATTGCCAGTCTGCTCAATGAGTCCTTTTACACGGTGTCAAATTTGATTTGACGAGGACGCCCAACGCCACCCGGCACCTCTGTTCATCGCATGTTCCAAGAAGAGTTCTTCTATTGGTGTCCATAAACAGCGTGCCCTTTTTGACCCTAATCAGAAGTTTCCGAGAATGTGCTTGTGGTCGTTTTTCGGAAATATCAACTAATAAAAAATCTCCTGACGTGGGAAAGCATGATGAAGGCCGACAGCATCAGGCATATCACGACAATATAATACAAAAATAGAAAGCATTTCGTAAAAAAACGACATCGAGATACCATCTGCTCAAAATCTTTCTAAGTCGAAATTGAGGGCTAAAACTTTGATGAAAACTACAAAAGGAGTGTAAAAATCGTAAAACTTACTTAAAGGCCATTCTTACTGATTCATGCGGAGCAAGAAGAAGTAGAAAAAGGGGATAATACAATAAATGGTCGGAGTAGTAGATCGAGAGAGTCCACGTTCTTGTTATGATTAAAAAAGAAGTTGGGAAATGTGACGACCTCGTGACGTGACGTCAACTTCTGGAACTGGCGGGTCAAAGGAACGAACGAACGCCCGTGGAAGCGTTGAACGAGCCAAGCACTACTCAATCTCAGAGCGCAATGAGGACGCTGCCCGAGCAGAAAACATCACCAAAAACAATACTTCACAGTGATTTATGAGTCCATTCGCGGAAAGCTCCGATATAAACACCATCATATCCCATGAGACTCAGCACTCATAGACCAGTAAAAAAATGTACTAATAAATTAACTAATAAAACACCGAAAGAGTTTGTGAAGATTCAATGCAAGTTTTTGAAAAGTCATACGAGTAGGACAATAAATAGTGGAATTACATACTCAGTAGTTCATACTAAACCTTATGCTTTTCATATTATTCTCATCAAATAATTCTCAAAGGTTAGTGATTATATATGAAAGGAACCTTGTCGTTGAGAGTTGCTCCATGAGTACCAATGTGTATGTACGTGCTTGTGTGTGGGTGTCTGTTGTGTGTGTGTGTGTGCGTGTCTGTCTGGTCTGTCTGTTCGTCTGTCCGTCTGTTGCTGTGTATATCAAAATCAATTACTGTTTTGATATCAGCCTTAGTCCGCATGCCAAGAATCTCCCGCCGACTTAAGATTGCTGGTTGTTGCCTGTTGGGGTAGGACCCAAAATACTCGAGGGTATTGTACCGACGATTCTTCAGAAAATAACTTTGGTTCGAGACCCCATATGACACCGAAAAAAGGAGATCACTGACGATTTCTCAGCGCCTCTGTAAAAACCCAACTTACTGCCTGCTATATGATATTGCTCTAAGACCAACTTATATATGAGGTAATCGTTCAAGTGTTATTCACTCAGTATGTGTGTCAACTTTGACTACTAAATCTGACTTATTTTAAACTAGACTTAACAGTCACAGAGGAAAACTTTGGATTTTGTCGGTATATCTTAGTTTACTGAGAAGTCGTAATCGTCCTGCCTATAGAAATTTTGAGATCTGTGAAATCAAAACAGTCGCAAAACTTTCACAATGACGTCACTAATCTTACTACCCATTACCAATCTCATTTTGGATAACTTCAGTAGTCTTTATCGCATCTCGTTTATTTCCGCATCACAATATTGTTTCAAAAATTGGTCTTGTTAACGAAGGATCGCTAAAACGAGAGTTAATTGAAAGTCTTTCTGAATGAGCTGTGCAGTTTCTAAAATATGATATAAAGGGTTTGTGCAGATGTAATGAGAATCTAGCTATCCCACTTTTCAATTGGATCGCTCTGTAGGTGAATAAAAATATGGTAAATTACTAAGCGATTCGAAAAATTAACCAGCTCTATGGTGGGACGGTCGGCCATCAAAAGGTGATAAATCGAAAGAAAGTGATTTTGAAAATCGGAAATATCAGTCTTTGGTTGTTTTGAATCTAGTGAATCTCTTACTTGACCAGTCACCATGTTTTGGTAGCCCGTTCACAGTCGGAGCATAGAAATTGTGCGCAAGCAATCGGATAGTACTTTCCGAAATCAAGTAGATTCATATTATGCTTTCCTTAGCTCTGTTGTCCTTTCTTCCAGCTAGATTAGTGACAATCTCATGGAAAGCGGTTCAAAAGCACTCTTATCAAAAAAAGCCCAAAAACCGTTTGCTAGAAAAGTGTTAACCACAAAGTGGGTGGTGTCTTCTTTAAGAAACGAGAAGATTTTCGTTTCATGAGAATGATGACTTGAACTAAGATGGTTCTCGCAATGTTCGAGACAGAGACAGCGAAGCATTTGTACAATTATCCAGCGACGAAAGAATAAAAAGCTTGCTGATGGACGGTCATACAGCTCGGTCGTTATCAGGCTAGCCAAGAGAGCAGCTGGCTTAATAAAGAGGAAAGAGTTGCACTCGCTGTTTGTCAATAATTCTTCAAAATATTTCATACGAAATCACATAAACAGAAGCCCATTGTGGAGCTCAAACTCGAGACAGCCTTTTGCTCTTCTAAGTAAGATAAGCGGAATGGACAGCAGTGAATGAAGACAAAAGAATCACATTCGTTGTTGGCCCTGAATTTTACAGATTATTGAGACAAAATCACACTAAGAAATAAGCAATGCGCTGGTACTGAGCCTAAACAGCGTCGGTGATCGACTGACTGAAGTCAACAGGGCGGCCAGAAATGAATGAAAGAGAGTAAATTTGCGCTTATTGCTGTTGCTGACCACAAACCTTGCAAAGTATTTCTAGCCCAAGCGGCGTCGAAAGGCAACCCCGCGTGCGGGGCTCGAACCCTCGACAGACAGATTAAGAGTCTGGCGCTCTACCGACTGGGCTAACCTGAACTACTAGGATGCTACTCTTACCTTACCTCACTCTATACAAACGTATCAAATGACTCCGCAATTAAAGCCATTTTTGAACTTTTAACTGAAAATAAGCGAGAAAGTAAATATTTATGGCTTCTCATTTCAACAACCTATTGACACTCCTAAAACAATGTCTTACTTGTTCAATCTTTCGGTGCTCGGGTAATTGCTTCACACAGCTCAGGGGTATAGCCATGGTTCAACATTTGGCACCTAGTCTTGCTATCGCTTTTATGTATTAGGTGGAAGCTCCAGTTCTTGTTCTCCGCCCATTGCTCAACTGCCGGTATATAGACGATTGTTTCATTGTCTGTTCCACACAAGAGGAAATGGACAAATGTTTTGAAGTTCTGAACGGACAGTCAGAGCATATCAAATTTACGCGAGAAAGTCCAAACGGGGGTCTGGCTTTCCATTCCTAAATATCCAAGTAAAGCTCTTGTATAGTGGCTTTAGTACAAAATGGTATTGAAAACCAAGTAACAAAAACATCTTGGTCCAATCACCTTTCCTTTCATCCTTCACACATGAAAAAAATCGCTAATTAAAAACCTGTTTCGAACGGCTAAAAATGTGTGCAAAGGAGAAGAGGAAAAGAACGAATCATCAGACGTGGCACGAAAAATTGCCATTTCCAACGGCTACAAAACATTTGCTACTTGGGAATATTCAAAACGTGGAATTGGGTCCTGAAAGAACAATACTCCTCACGTGAATGTAGTTCCCTTCAAACTGCAATTTATATCAAACGAAATTACTAGCGCGATTAAACGGTGCCTAAAAAGATGCAGTCTTGAAAACTCCGTGGTATTTATCGAAATCCCACTTCCCACCCTACGCCATCAGCTTATCCGCAATAGACTTTATGATCGTTGTGCAGCACCAACAACTGTATGATCTGCCCTAACGGAAAAAGGGGGACTATATATATATATATATATATATATATATATATATAATATATATAATATATATATATATAATATATATATATATATATAATATATATATATATAATATATATATATAGTGATCGAACATAAAGCCAACACTTTGTTTGATTTCATCTTTTCTTAAATTTCTCTTCTCCCACATAATAATTTTATTTTGTAAGTTTTCATAATAGCATTCATATTTTGAGCATGAATTTTGCGCACATGAATTTGTACCGATGGGTCCTCCACCCAGCAGGTCTACGGCTACCCAAGTTTGGCAGTACTTTAACCTATAGCGACAGCATCCTGCACAACACCAGTTACGTGAAATCGTTTTTATCCATATATTCTATGTTGGGTAATGTCACGAATTTCAAGAAATCGAGCGAGGAACTGAAGCCGCGTTTTACCTTTTCCAGGGGCGCGTGCCAACCACTGAAACTGCCAGGACTACTACTCTGTTATCAGTGGTGCTTCTGAAATGATGATCAATACCTTACCTCTTGCTCGCCACCACCACTTAAGAAGAACCATATTTTGAAGCATGAATTTTGCGCACATGAATTTGTACCGATGGGTCCCTCCACCCAGCAGGGTCTACGGCTACCCAAGTTTGGCAGTACTTTAACCTATAGCGACAGCATCCTGCACAACACCAGTTACGTGAAATCGTTTTTATCCATATATTCTATGTTGGGTAATGTACGAATTTCAAGAAATCGAGCAGGAACTGAAGCCGCGTTTTATAACCTTTTCCAGGGGCGCGTGCCAACCACTGAATTGCCAAAACTACTACTCTGTTATCAGTGTTGCTTCTGAAATGATGATCAATACCTTACCTCTTGCTCGCCACCACCACTTAAGAAGAACCATATTTTAAGCATGAATTTTGCGCACATGAATTTGTACCGAGGGTCCTCCACCCAGCAGGTCTACGGCTACCCAAGTTTGGCAGTACTTTAACCTATAGCGACAGCATCCTGCACAACACCAGTTACGTGAAATCGTTTTTTATCCATATATTCTATGTTGGGTAATGTACGAATTTCAAGAAATCGAGCAGGAACTGAAGCCGCGTTTTACCTTTTCCAGGGGCGCGTGCCAACCACTGAATTGCCAAGACTACTACTCTGTTATCAGTGTTGCTTCTGAAATGATGATCAATACCTTACCTCTTGCTCGCCACCACCACTTAAGAAGAAAGAATATAATATTTTTTTTAAGCAAGGTAGCGCTGATAATCAGGACTACAGAGAATATCAGGGTAGTTTATGATGAATGAAAGAAGATAAACCCTACGCTGTCAAGTAGGTTCCGAGGTGTCATTTGATTCTTGCTGTTCATGTCAAAACCACTTAATGAATTACTTACTTATTTTGATTTTTGAGACTATCCAAAGATTGTGAACACTGTGCAAGTCTATCAATGAGAGCGCTCCGTGGTCGTCCAGCCGAGATTATTATTCTCTTCTATTTTGAAGTTTTCATGGCTTGTTGATGTTTTTCTTAGTATTGTTTCTTGTTATTTTTGAAACAACATTGTTTTATTTTTCATGTAAAATTCTCGGCATTATGTGATTTCTTCCAGTGGACCGCATTATGCAGCGATCTCTGTTTTCCGCTGCTATTTCGAATTTTATCGAATTGTGAAGTTTTTCTTTGCTTAGATCATCTCAAATTTAGTGACCGTATGTTCACAGTAATTACGTGGTTTCAATACGGATATGCAATAAATACTGTTAATAACACCTCGGAACTGCACAACAGAAGAAACTGCTGATTACGTGCTTTTTGTCAAAGAAGCATGAGATTGTTAGCAATAAAACTCTTTCCTGCACAATTACCTGTTGAACGGTTGATCACCAAGTGACCACACAGGTCACCAATAAGCATCCCATTTCTCGGTATCGAGTGAAAAACTAGCCTAGTAGAAACTCTTTGCTTCAGGAAGTCGCTGAGCATCCTATTCTTCGTCTAGACTTTCCTGGGCATGTTAGACCATGCTGGTGGCCCTCCTGTGGTGCGGCTGCGATCCCGAAGAATCTAGCCGATAACGGCTCTCGTCTATAGGTTGTCTGCAAAACGTATTACGTGCCTGACCCAGCTTATCTTTGATAGTCTGTCGTCCAGAACGGCACCTTTGATCTTCGATCGAGCCATGGGTTAGAATTTTAGAAACTTTCTTTCAATTTCGAGCTATGGGATAGTCCTATCAACTACCTCTCGACTGCGCGTTCAATAACGACAATAAGCTCTCATTCGTCTGCGTAGTGACCAGATTTCTGACACATGCATTTAAACTGGGATAGCCTCTAGTTCAGACACGGTGTCAGAGCTTTCTATATATCTAATAATTATTTTTAAGCCGACATGTAGAGTGAACTTTTATGGGCACTGTAGAGCCCAATACAACAGTGCCCATAAAAGATCACACGACTTTTGGCTCAAAGATAATTTTCAGTCATATTGAAATTTGAGAACGGTCTTAAGAAAACACTAGAAACAAACGCTATGCTTTTGTTTACTTAATTACATACTTCATGTTCTCCATGAACATCACTCAATTTTTCATTTTACTGTTTAGCGAACCTCCAATTATAATTGAACGCCGATGTCATGGACGTTTACATGGGAAAGATTGCTTCTGGCTTGGATCAAAAAGTTCCTCTAAGATATGGCGCGAAGTCACATATGATCACGAAGCCCTCTTGCAAGTAATATTCATGTGTTCGGTACAAATCCATAACGCAACTATAGGTTTCTGCGCTGAGATTTCATGTTCCTCTACAACGTCTGTTATTTCTGCTTGAGAATCGTCATCGCTGTGTATGAGTCCAACTAACCTAATGGAGTATTTAGTTAGATTTATCGGCTGGTTTTCTTCTAGGCAAACACAAAGAGAATGTTCCCCTGGTTCAGCCAAACTGTCACTCTTGCACCCTTGATATTATACAAGAGACTGGGTAAATTGTATCTTTCGAGGTAATCACCTTGTCCACCGTTGGGGAGTATTACGCTTTTCATAGTGCATGGAAGTTCTACAAGCGAATGGGAACTAGTTGGCTTCCTAGGGTATTCGGCTGTAATCTAATCAATGTAACTAGGTTTGACTCTCTAATACAGCTCAACATCTTATAAATATATGATATTAATTGATACAACGGATAAGGGATAAAGCTCTCGGATTTGATAAAATCTGAGGGATGCGCCAGGCACTCGTGTTTCAATTTTAACTTCGTTTGAAATAATTTGAATACACTATATGGCCTTTATGATGACTCGCGGTGGCCTATCTCTGTATAGGGTCAGTACTGCCGTTTTCTCAGACAAGTCTGCGACCAGCTGTTCTAAGGTGTAGAATTCTGGTGTTTTGTAGATGCACCATATAGGCAGTCTGATACTGATCCTATCCTACTGATCTCATCCTATAACTTGTTTGCCGTCCGGACCGCCCGCCAGCCGAAATAGGCACCATCCGCAAAGGCATATAGTGGCCATAAAACACCATAAAACAACACCAGAACGGCTTGACCTATACAGTGTGCGTTGGCTGCAAGTTTAACAATGATCTTCGGTTCTCATATTTCAAACACCACTAGAGACTTGCATCTATTACTTTCAAAAAAGGAATGATGAACTCACACTTAGATTTGAGTGGAGCTCGTAAAAATGACCTCAAAAGCTGACGTGATTCATAGTTAAACACAATTATTTATGTCTTCACTCCAAAGACGTCATCATTTAAATAGGAAAGCGGTTGAAAGTGTTGAAGAGAACTCCCAAGAGCTTATGAAAATCACAAAAGTAAAAAACTTTTCGGTTACCAAGCAACTAATTTCTTACTTGCATCTCTTCTGAACTCCCGTGACATCCCTTAATTTTTTATCCGAAATGCCCTGTTGTTTCAACCACAATGGGAATATCCAATAACGGACGGCTGAATTCGGCTTTAGTAATATCCGTTTTCCACAGATTACAACTTTCTTTAGAACCTTCTTCAAAAGCATAACTTCGCTGCTGCGACATTCAACCAACTAATTAAAACCATTCTAAAATCCAGTGCTATAGCTCTGATCTACACAAACGACGATGGACAGCGGAATAGCCATCCTAATTTTCCTACTTGCTCACTAAGAGAAAGCGATAAAATATATTCATTTCGATCGTTGAAGTTGTTAGATATCCAATTATTTCCGAATGAAAATCATTAGAATTTCAACAATCTATTTAAGCATCTACTTCTTAAGTGGAAACTTTCACCAGAATTTTTCAAGTCTGTGAAACGATAAGCGAGATTAAGAATAGGACACGAAAGGATTAGTGGTAATATTTTGAATCATTCAATGCCATAGTAATTTCAGTCTTTACATTTCACCCTAGTATATTGGCATCATCACTTATATCAACGTATGAGGCTCAAATTCTCAAAAAATACTGACACCTCTAAGCCTGAAGAATATGGAAAAAGTATTCCGCTACTTTCCTGTCCATAATGTCAAATAAAATTTCTGTATGTGAAATTTGCTGAAGAAGTATCTGTTATTTTAAAATGTTATCTATATGAAAAATATAGAACGATATGCGAAATTCAGGAACTCAGGTAGGAAATGAACACTGGTTTCACGTTTCCTGGGGCGTGTGATACGAATACACCTCTGAGGGCATTGACCAGCTATTACTCTTACTGCAATATGAGGTTACGAAATGGGGTATATATTTAGTACCATCTTCTATACGTTAGAGTGCTCAGTGTGAAAATGACTAAATAGCGGACAATTCCAGCACTCTAGTGGAGAAGAGTCTCATTAATAAATTCATTATTGTGAGCCTCATGTTCCTGGTTCAGTCAATAACAAATATCCGATGGATTAGTGATGCCGAAGTTGGATGAGTGTCGGTTTACAAATCACTCCTATATCAGTACGAAAAAATGCCTAGTAACAACTGATGCACAAAAACAGTTCTAGAAGTAGTAAAACTATTCACAGAAGCAACAACAAGAACCGCCCACCAACCAGGAGTGGAACACTGGTCTGTGCCTTGGGAGATTACAATAATACCGTTACACCATTGGTGCTCAAGAAGGAGTTGAGCGTTTTCTCCACATTCGCCGAATATATTTCCAGCAATGACAAAAATAAAAAATAGTAAAAAATAAAAAAAAGTATGCCTTGTGGTGTGATATAACGTCGCACTTTCTAGGTAACAAGCTTAAGTATTCAGGTAGATCACTTCTAGCAATCACAATAATACGCAACTTTTGATTTGTAATTTTTCAACCACAATCATGCGTGACTCATGATTTTAGGAGCTTTTGATTTTCAATAACTCAGTTTGCCCTAGAATCTCTATGAGAAAAATTTCAAAATGTGATCTTCGAACACCCCAAAACAGAGCTATTCACTCTTGATCAAATTATGTCGAATTACTCAGGTAGTACTTTGAATGGTCAGTTAGCTCACTGCTAGGAACCACAATAATATGTAACTTTTGATTTTAGTAACTATTAATTTGTTTGATTTTCAAATACAATGACGGGTCACTTCTAATTCTGGTGAATTTTGAGTTTTTATAGCTCAGATGACTGTAGAACCATTTATGAAACAGGTTTCAGCATTTGATTTTCAAACACCCTAACATACAGCTACTTGGTCTTTTGCGGACAACAGTTGTAATCGCTACGCTTAGCGCTATTTGTAAGAACAGTGCGATTTCCATCATTTAATAGGAGGTTTTTCTTTCCGATTGGAAATCATTTCTAGGCTTTCACCATTCTTTGATGACACCATGTTTTTACATACACTGCCTCATGTATGCTGTACATATAAAACTCTTGTGTGTAAAGAAAAAACATTCGTTCACCATACAATTGTGCTGCTGTTAGCGTTCAGTCAATTGTGAAAAAGTTCTATAAAGCATATTAAACTAAAAAGATTTTAATATTGGAATTTCTTTATTCAGATCAATGTCGAAAAGTGTAAAATAAAGATTGAAAATTAGAGAACATTAGAAGTCTTTAGAAAGTGACTCTGCCCACTGCTTGCGGTGTCAGTTCGCCAAGAACTTCCGACAATTTTTCAATGTTGAGATGCATGGGCGATGTTTGTAGTAAGGAAAAAGCTTTCTTAAAAGGCTCCTTAATAAAATTCGATTTTTGGGACATTGGAATGCACGAAATTTTTAGTGTTTTTGCAGCATTTTCGCAGCAATATGATATCCCTTAAATAATTAAGAGAACTGAGGGGTGTGCAAAAATACGTATGGATGAATATGACCCTAGTATGGATGAAACGCGAACCCGACTCCCGTCTGAGTATGTATTTTTGCTCACCACTCAATTCTCTTAGATATGTATGAAACATTAAATTGCCTCAAAAACCGAAACTTCACTGTAGGGATTATTGGTTCACCCGCTTTGAAGTTCGAGTGATAGGCTGACTACATTGTTGGTCGAACGTTCATCTTTTCGTTGTTACAGCGCTCTAAGGACTTTCTAGGAACAATGCTAAATGTTGAAAACTGCTTTCATCAAGCTATCAAATGACTGCTATAAGTCCACTGAAAAATCACTGCCTGCGAAGAATACTACGAAAGGAACAGATCACCAAAAATAGCACACATGTTAACGGAAGCTCAGCCATTGATCCATGTTTGTGTTTAGCCACCCATCTACTCAATACCCAAATGTTCCTAGATCACCTACGTTGCGCGCAACCAAACAATTCGCACGTAATGGAGTCATTTGATGTTACCTCACCCTATAAAACGTATCAAATGACTCTGCAATGCAAACCATTTTCGAACTTTTAACTGAAAATGAACAAAAAGTAAATATGTATGGCTTCATAATTCAAAAACTAATAACTCTCCTGAAACAATGTCTTAGTTGCTCAATCTTTCGGTGGTCGGGAAAATACTTCACACAACTCAGGGGGTTAGCCATGGGTCAACGTTTAACACCTTGTCTTTCCACCGCTTTTATGTGTAAGGTGGAAGCTCTAGTTCTCGTTCACCGCCCATTGCTGTACTGCCGGTATATAGACAATTGTTTCATTGTCTGTTCCACACAAGATGACATGGACAATTGTTTCAAAGTCTTGAACAGACAGTCACAGCATATGAAATTTACTCGAGAGAGTCCAAATGGGAGCTGGATTCCATTCTTAAACATTCATTAAAGCTTTCGGATAGTGGCTATAGTACAAAATGGTATCGAAAACCAAGTAACAAAAACACATTATGGTCAATTACCTTCCTCTTATCCTTCACACTTGAGAAAATCGCTAATCAAAAACATGTTTTGAACGGCTAAAAATCTATTCACAGGAGAAGAGGAAAGGAACGAAATTGCTATTTCCAACGGCTACAAAACACTTGCTACTTGAGAATATTCTAAAAGTGGAACTAGGCACCGAAAGAACAATACTCCGCGCCTGAACAGAGTTCCATTCGAATTGCCATTTATATCAAACGAGATTAGTAGCGCGGTTAAAAGGTGCCTATAAAAATGAGCTCTTGAAAACTCCGTGGTAGCTATCAAAATCCCACCTCCCACCCTACGAGCAACAAGGATTTTGGTGTGGCTGCCACAATCCTTGCGCAGGAATCAGAAACATCCACGCGCAAAATTCTTGAGGCATTCTGGATGAAAGCCCAAAATCCCGAAATGAACCGAAAGGGCGAGTGCGTCACCATCACACGAGATCTCGCGGCCTTTTTTCGTTTGGTCTCTTAACCTGACCTAGGCAGCATATAAATAACATCCTCCGAATCATTCAAAAAGATCAATGCTACATACGCTCAGGCTCTGAAGAAAGCGGGTCGCCGAAACGTCATCCGAATAGCCATGACTAATTTACCAACCTCGCGTCAGCTAATCAAGATAAGTTTTCTAGATCATTATCATCACTTTGATGAATTCAGGAGGCCAGAACGTGTTCATTGATTCCAACAGTAACTCAAAGACATTCAAATACTACGAATATTTCTCTACTCGCTAATATGCCCGAGAATCGACTGATCATCGCTTCAGCCGACCTTGCTGCCCTAACCAAGTGCCGGTGAAATGCCTAAAGGCCACCTTGCTCGCGCATCTGAATCAGTCTTGTTTTCCCTGCTGCGTTGTAGAGAAGTGGTCCTTTTTAGGTACACGAACAGCGTTTAAATTAACAAACATTACGCTATCGATTCATTAATATAGTCCAAAGAAAGACCTTTGTTCGGCGAGAAATATGCGCTTCTAAAATACGAGAAATTTCTTTCGGTAACAACGTCAAAAAGGCTTTTTAAAAACCGGCCACGTGGGGCTGCAGTCACATAATCTATGCTTTCAAATGATTACTAACACTCCTCTGAGAAGTCCTCGCCCAGCGGTTGAGATCGGTCTTTTATTAGTCGCCTTTGAATGGACAAGTGCCCGAGTATTTTAATATTGAAATAGTTTCGATAGAAGATTTTTGTGGCGGTTTTTGATTTCTGAAGAACAAACTGATGAAGTGATTGATCATATGGTTATTATTCATTTGCGGCAATGAATAGTATTGGGAAATTGCCATTCTGAAAAATAAAGGATGAATTTGATGGGAATTTGGTGATTATGGATGATATAGCATCAAAATGTTTAGTAAGAGTTGAAATATCAATTCACTGTGAGTATCTGGCATTTCTTCTAAAAGTAGGGTTTTAGGAGATTTGCTTTTACTACAAGTGGCTTTGTCAAAGTTTTTTGTACTATACTTTTATTATTTTGTAGCAATAAAGCTCTCATCAGTAACCATAAAATTTAAATTTCATTGGAAAACCACGGACGACCGCGTCGTCTGCCGCACAAGATTTCAACGTCGTCGTCAAACGGTTGATACAACTTCTTGCGCGACTCTGTGTAATCGACAGTCAAATGATCCATTTATAAGGCTGCAGTGCTACAATACATAATTGAATGAAAATGTTTGCTTCGAATTCATCACAATCCGACTTTAATTCCCGCCGACAGTAGCAATCGCCGAGAAGAAGTGAGATCCGAATGGATCCGATGCCAACATTCAAATTGCTCGGTTCACTACATTTTCCACATAGCTTCTGATCAGCTCACCATGATAATGTTTGTGATCCGCAGAAAAATCCTCCGTCACCAAGTGAAGTTTTATAGAAAGGAGATTGAAATACGTACCGAGAGAGATCCTGAAACTGTTAAATGTGAGCCTGACACAGACGTTATCATCGCTTTCGATTGCGCAGGTTGTGACACCTTACAATCCTGCATGCCTGGATCCAAACTGAACCAAACAACAGTCACCGTAGTATCGACAATAATGCAGTCATTTCCATTGTGTTGACTGCAATAAATTATGAACTTTGAAATAACATATTCCTCTAATATAGGAAGAAAGTGAAAGAAAACGGAAGACAGTTTTGAGCACTCATTTTCTTTTTTGCTTGAATTTTCTCAAACCATCACCTAAAACAAATAGAGCTGAGCTATTCATAGAAAAACATCAAGCTATGCCGAAGACGAAGTTGAAGCGTTCAGTATGGACCTGGAAATATTCTTCAGAAAAAACCGCACATTCTCGAAAGTTTTCGTCGAAGATTCTACCGCGAAAACTGGACCTAGAAGAACGTTTGATGAAGGTCACATTGGGACCCATGGACTAGAGTGGAATGAATAGTGTGAAAGACCATCTGAGTTTATCATGACGACCAAAACCATCCATGGCAATTCACAATTCCAAAAGCGCCACTCCCAACTCTCGCAAATCTGAAGCCACGGATCTCCTTCGTTGAGGGATCCCGCCCGGTTAGTCGCAGGTGCAGTGGCGCGTCCCGACGTCGTGGATAAGAGAATCAAACGCGAAATAAAGGCAATCGTGTGCTTCACAGAAACGAGGTGGATTAAGGGAATGAGCTCTCTGCTTTCGCAGAGCTGATTTGCCGAAACTCTTCTCCTACAAGTCAAATCGGCCTAAAGAATGCAATCAAGCAGCAGGTATCGACATGGGATACAGCTAGGAGTCGCCTCCTACAAGTAAGCTTTCCCCACCCTATCGAGAGAGACCGGCATGTTACTCGTGATTACCCAGTCCCCACTGTCAGAGCCTAGCAAGAGATACGATGGGCATCAAAATGCTAAGAGCAGCAATAAATATAGGCCTCATTCACTTGACGCCACGAGAGCCTCCGGTACGGCAGCGTCAGGTAGGACGAGTACGGAGAAGCTGCTGAAATCTTAAGATCAGACTAGGCTGCCAAAATCGAAACTAACTAAAATGACGATCTGTAGACATATTGCACTAAAACTCGCATACGAATCTGTTGTAGAAAATCTATTGATGCAAGCAGGAATAATAGGGTCGACGCCACTGGCCTGGCGGAGATGAGAACACGCCATCCTTTTCACCCTGTCTATGACACCAGAGAAGAACTGCTCCGTTGAACATAAGATTGCACAGGTATCGGCGGCGTTGGCGTCCTCGTCAAAATCAAATCTGACCGTGAACATCTATTCATTTGAACAACTAATAACCCGTATCGAACGACCGCGGTTTTAACGATGTGGATCAATGCCGGATTTGACCACCTTCGTTGCTTACGCACCAAGATAAGTGTTCTGGTTAGAAGAAATATAACGTTTTGCAATTAAAGTTTATTTTTCAACTTCACAGGGACTTTTCTGGTTTCGTATAGTTAAAATTAGAACAACAAGGAAACTTTGCCGCATAAACTAATGAATATCACTGGAGAGATCTCCATAATCGAGTTTTTAGTAGAAGGAGCACCTAGTTGTCGCAGTACTTTCACCTTCTAATACGATTTGTACGAACTACAGTCACATTCTGCTCGCCTTTCGTAACCTTTTTTTACCTAGAAGAGTATTTTCACTAGACTATTAGTAATCGGTCAATAGCTGGAAAAATGGACATTTGTCTACCAGGCTTGGCTTATAGAAAAACCTTCTTAATGCGCTGTAGTAAGTGAACTGAGGGCTGCGATTTGCTTTTGGACTACAAAGCTCGTTGTTTGGATCTCACATTGACTTGTGGTACTTATACAGTTGGATTTTGATTTTGTATCACATTTACTGTTATTAAGGAACAGACAATTTATTGCAGTAACGTATTAAGCATTGACGATGCCCAAAGATTCTAGAAATTCCCACCATTCGGTTCGAAAGCATAATTGGGAAGAACCACACTTCTGGCTCTTATTGAGCATTTCTATCACCTACCTTTTGAGAAACTGACTTGAAAACACGTCTTCAATAATGTGCAGCCCGTTAATGGAACACATATATGGAAGGTGCTTTAGTATGCAGCCGCAGTGTGCACCACCAGAGTTTCTACTGATCAAATTTAGGAGGACTTTCGCAGAAAATTACACTTACACCGCATCTACTCCTTTTCAGCAGACTACTAGCAGTCATTCGATAGGTAAAAAAATTGCAATTTTAGTGTTAGGCTTGGTTTATGAGAAGGTTTGTTCAGTGATTGATACCAGCGAAGAACGAAATGCGCCTTGCCTTTGGGATATTTAGCTCATTGTTTGAACTTTACTGAGATCTCCTTTGGCAGTTATTTTGTGGAATTTAAATGGTCAAAACACTTCATTTTCACAAGGAAGCTGCATATTATCAAGAAAACTTTCGTAGGCATTTTCAGTAGAAGGGGCGATAATACGTCCTAAGAATTTGCGCTCAGTGGTAGAGCCACAAGCCCGTAATCACTTCCAACTCCTCAATTCTGTAGTACATCTTGTAAAAGTGCTCGTCTTTTTCCACTCGGCATCCCTCTTATCGCCATAAATATTCCTCTGCTCCATAATCAACTTCTAAACATGGACGTGTGCGGTTCGTAGAATTGAGTGGTTTCTTAGCACTTGAGCATTGCGTCGCTTTGAATACCTCCCGTAGACATCAATGAGTAGGGCAAGATTTTTGGTCACGACTCCTTCTTGATCACTCACCGATTACCTCTTCATTGGTGCCCCTTGATGTGATTGTGCACAAACACAGTAAACTACTTGTTCCAGTTGCGGAAGCTACCCTTTATTAGAGTATGTTAAGGTCAGAACGACCAGTAATCTGGCCAATCAAGCACTTTGAACGGCGGACATCCAAAGATAGTGAATGACGAGTGATCGAATACTGATCAGTGAGGAACAAATCTTTGGAGACATTCACAATCTACCTTGCATTCTCCTAATGCTCAAGGCCTATTTGAAAGATATTCATTCAAGCACAATTACCTTCTCGCTCAGAGTTGTTCCATAGCGTAAAAGTATTCGACTCTTCTTTGCATTCGTGAACTATGATGTAGAAATTGACAAGTCTTATGTGTGAGAGAAAAACTCATCTATCAATATCTATGGCGAAAAGGAGCTTCAACGTGTTAGGTGGAAGAATAGGAACTAATTATGCGGAGGAGGAATTACGTCCAGTGGTGAAAACAACAGAGTTACCCATCGAAAGCAGTTGGGCAACCAGGAGGTCTCCGTTTTACTGTTGGATGCCTACAACCACCTTACGTGCTCACATTACAGTTATTAGAAGAGGTGGGAATTGGATCGCGCCCATAAAGTCGTCTTGAAAGCATTGACTTTTGAGGAATACGTAGAGGGCGTAAACGAAACGTAAATCCAGTGAAAAAATCGTCACATTAAAATGTGCCTACAGTGCGGCATAAACGCAGAAAGTCCCTCTTTAACGCTGTAAAATTTAAAATAAATCTATGTCATAGAGACACATATTTTTGGCCTAGCAGAGTTTCTAGACCATTAGTAATCATTCCATAGCGTAATATTTGCCGATTCCAACACTGTACTTGTTTTCTGGAAACATTGTTTCTCTGAGTCGCAGTAGAAAGACTGAGATTGATTCACATGCTCGAGCAAGGTGGACTTGGCCAATTTGCAGCATGCTAGGTGATGCAGCAAGGGGAGGAGGGGGAGGGAGTGAAGCGTACGCAATTATAGATCGATTTTCGACAGGTCTTATAAAAGTGCGATCCTTGCTATTCAGGTAGGAATCGTTTCTCCGCTTTGAAAAAAAAAATCCGGATAACTGTATGACTCTTTTACAAAAAGACTTTGAATACTTTTGTTTTGCCACGAAAACTGATAAATTAATGACAATTATCATCAGTTTGGTGAATTCAGGAGACCGCAACGTTCTCGTTGATTCCAATAATAACTCAAAAACATTTAGATACTGCGAAATTTTCTCTACTTGTTAATGCACCCGAGAATCGATTGATCATCGCTTCAGTCGACCTGGCTGCCTCAACCAAGCGTCGGTGAAATGGCTAAAGACCACCTTGTTCGTGCATGTGAACCAATCTTATTTCCCCTGTTGCGTTGCAGAGAAATGGTTTTTCTTAGATATAAGTTCAGTGTTTGAATTAGCAAACATTGCGCTATCGAATCGTTAATATAGTTCAAAGCAAGAGCTCTCTTCGGCAAAAATAATGTGCTTCAGAAACACAAAGAATTTCCTTCTGTAACAACATCAAAAAAGGCTTTTTTTAAATCGGACACGTGAGGCTCAGCCATAAAATCTATGCTTTCGAAAGATTGGTAGCACTGCTGTGAAAAATTCTTGCCCAGCGAATGACATCGGCTTTTTATTTGCCGCCTCATAATGGGCAAGTACCGTCTTCATAAATAATGAAATAGTTTGAAATTGGAAGATTTCTATGGTGGTTTTTGATTTCGGAAGAACAAAGTGATGAAGTGATCGATCATATAGTCATTATTCATCCACAGCATTGACCAAGAACGGGAAATTGCCATACTGAAAAATAAAAGATGAATTTGCTAGGAATTAGGATGCATATAGATGAGATAGAATAATAATGATCAATAACAGCTTGCAATATCACTTCATTGTAAGTAACTGGCTTTTCCTTTGAAGGTAGGGTTTTAGGAAAATTGTTTTTACTACAGTTGGATTCGTAAAGGTTTTTCTTACTATACTTTTACCATATGCTGGCGATAAGGCTCTCTTTAATGACCATAAAAATCCAAAGTTCCTTAGAGGACCACGCAGGACCGCCTCGCATGCCGCACAAGATTTCAACGTCGCTGTCAAGCGGTTGATGCAACTTATTGCACGACTCTGCGTAATCAACAGTCAAATGATTTGTCCGTTTATTATTGCTGCAATACTACAATAAATAACTAAACGTTGCTTCGAAATCATCACAATCTGACTTGAATTTCCGACGATAGTAGCAATAGCCGAACAGAAGTGCGATCCGAATGGATCCGATGCCAACATTCAAATTGCTCGGTTCACTACATTTTGCCATATTGTTTTTGATCAACTTGCCATGATAATGTTCGTGGTCTGTAAGAATTTTTTCCTCACAAAATGAAGTTTCATCGAAAGGATATTGAGAAACGTACGTAGAGAGATCCTGAAATTCTCAAATGTGAGCTTGACACAGGCGTTATCATAGCTTGCGATTGCGCAGGCTGTGGCACAGCACAATCCTATATGCCTGGATCGATATTGAAGCAAATAGCAGTCACCGTAGTATCAACAATGATGCAGTCACCTCCATTGTGTTGACTGCAAACGAATTATGAACTTTGAAATGACATGTTCCTCTGATATAGTGAGAGAGTCAAAGAAGCCGAAGGCAGTTTTGAGCACTCATTTTCTTTTATTGTTTGAATTTTCTTAAACCGCCACCCGAAGCAGATAGTGCTATGCCATTCATAGAAGAAGATATCAAAGAAACTCATTCAAAAAGCCATCTAATTTAAATTTTCAAATCCTATTGTCATTGCAATCTTTCGCCATATTTTATGACCTTTTCTGGTAATATTCCAGCTATCATTGATATTTTGGAGAACAGCAAAAATAGCCATGCTTTTTCTGGTACCTACTATATCTTTGTTTTGAATACGTCAAAAATTGAATATCGTGCCCATTCTTATTTTTGTTCATTGAATCAAAACACATTTTCGCGCACATTATCTGTGTGTGAGTGACTGACACAGTAAGTTGACTGAAATGGCCGAGATGACAGACAGCATCAGGCAGGTGCGCACTACGAGATTAATCTTCTGTAGCGTCAAAAACCTGAAGAGCAAAATGTTCTTACTATTATGAAGTTTTTACGATATTATGAAGATTTTTCTCGGAAGCGTTTTGTAATTGAATTATGTGATACACTGCACGTCATATTGATACTAGGAGGTCGAGTTACTGTCACAAAACTGCATCACATTTCCCCCGCTTTTCCAGATCTTCCAAAGGTTAAAATATCACCATATTCAAAGTTGTAGCTCACTGTCTGCATTACGAGACGTTCTACAAATCCGTTAGCTCCTGCCTCTAGTTGCAGTATCAGAAACCTGAGTTGGGATATCACTTGAGGTGGAATAAACCATAGCATCAGGCAAAATGAGGCCAGTGATGCCAAAGTCCCAAAAAAAAAACAGAATCTCATAGTTATTGTGGTAAGTATTAGAATTACATTACTATGTTTGTAAATTTCCTACTTCTCCTTTTTTACTGGAAATCAAATCTTTTTTATCAAAAGACTTAGTCTGTAGCAGCTGTAGAGCACTGATAGATGTTAAGCTGTTCGATTTGATTAAACTTCATAAGTTTCTGAAACTACGATTATCTGCACAAAGCACATTTCGTAATAGATTCTCTCAAAGAAGCGAAGCACAACCATTCCTAAAACTGTTCTGCAACAGTTTTCTATGTTCGGTAGTACTTCTCCCGGCTGTTGCCACTGTGTGCGGAAATTGAAAACTGGTTCTTGTCTCTCTCTGAGATCTTCTTTTATCGTTTATCTGCAGCGTTTAGCAAGTCCGGACGTGAGGGTTCGGTTGCCTGAAGCTGTCAAGTGTTTGCAAAGATAATAGTTTTTTCGTGACATGAGGACTCGCGGCTTTCATAGCACTGACGTGGAGATATTCGACGAGGCGGTCGTATTGCTCGTTGATGTTGTCTATAACGGTGTCTTCCCAAAAGCAGACTAATGACATGGATGCATCTTAATTTATTGTAGTTCTGGGACTTCGTTGCTTGAATTTGGCTGCTTTCACTTCTTTTCGCCAATATCGGAACTTTGCGCGAAGGAGACGGCGGTCTGATTCCGTGTAGAACTTAAAAGCAACAGCGACATCGGTTAGGCAAAAGCTGCTATTTGCTAAGATGTGGTCTATTCGTTATGATACCCTCCATTGGGAGACTCCCACGTCCATCGCTGAAAGTGAAGCTTTTGGAATTGTGAGTTGCCAAGGATAATTTTGGGTCGTCATGATAAATTCAGATAGCCTCTCACCCTGGTCATTCCACTCTAATCCGTGGGTCCCAATGTGACGTTCTTTAGACATTCTTTTAGGTCCAAGTTTTGCAATGAAATCTCCGACAATGACCTTGAATAATGTATAATCTCTGAAGAAATTTTCGAAAACCACATAGAGCGGTGCGACTTCGTCTTCGTCATAGCTTGATGAGTGTAAAAGAAAAAATAAGATTGATTCACACAAGCGAAAGGTGTGTCTTTGGCCATTCCGACAGACGGTCTTTCCAGAAAATAAGCGTGTAATCAGCAAACACCACCACTATCGAATAATTACTAATAGTCCAAAAAGAGCTCTGTCCAGCGAGGTGTAGAACACTAATCATTTCTTTCTCCTAGAGCACTATCAAGTGACTTTTCAAATACTTCGGAGTTCATCGAAACTTGTGCTATCGAATGAGTACTAGCACCCTAAGGAAGAAGTTTTTCCATCGAAATTGTGCGAGATAAGGGAAAAAAGCACGTGGTTCTGTGAAATGTAATCTTATTTGATTTTACAGCGTTATAAAAGGGTGTTCTGAAAATTCGGTCATATGGAGCTCTAGCCAGGAATCTAAGGTTTCAAATAATCAACAACATTCCTATGGAAACCAGATAAAGTCCTTTTCACATTTGCTCTATTTTAATTAGAATTAACCAGAAATTTTTTTCCATGATACCACTTTTCGTGACGACGATATACATCGACCATCTGGATTTTGCCATATAATTGCCAAGATCACTGTGAAGATCAAACAGCGAACTAAGTGCTCCGAAATCTAGGCCTATTTTTCTCCTTGTTAATAGTGCGCGCTAAGGCTTTTTTGTGAGTAGGATATCTACAACATCAGTTATAAATTGTGAAAATTTGGGTAAAGAAAATGTTTCCTTTGTGAAAATGTGCTTTTTACAGTGATAATGCGAACTATATTAAGGGTTCCTCCGCTTAGATATGAAGCATCTTCTAAATAATATCTCTGAAGTCACATGTAATAGAAGATGTATTTTTTAACTACATTCTACGAGATCGTCAAAGGAAATGTGAAAAGAAGAGTCGGAATGTGATATTATCCTCGGAAAGGTAGATTTTGAGCGATATTTCATTATTTGTAGGAACAACTTTTACATTTGAACTTTGTCATTCACCTGCATCACCTGTCGTCCCGTTGATCTTCGAGTGACTCGAGCGGGTACCAGCAACTCTTCCATTTTTCCCTATCGCGTGCAAGAGTAGCCCAGTGGGTCCTCCTTGCTCTAGGAATTCGCTGAGCATCATATCTTTCTTCCATCGCTTTCGTGAAGAAATCGGACCAACGGGTCAGTGGCCTTCCTTTAGAGCGCTTGACGTCCCGAGGAATCCAGTCGGTAACGGCTCTCGTCCATCGGTTGTCGTTGAAGCGCATCACGTGTCCGGCCCACCTTATTTTCGATATCATGACGTGTAGAACGGCGTCTCTGATTTTCGATCGTTGACGTAGGTCGGAAGTTCGGATCCTTTGTTTCATTTGCGAAATACGAGATACTCCTAGCATCGACCTTCCGACTGCGCGTTCGATAACGGCAAGTGATCTTTCATCCTGCTTACGTAGCGACCAGGTTTCTGCTGCATACGTTAGGGCAGGGATAATTGTCGAGTCGAAAAGGTGGGCACGGAGTCGGATGTTCTTTGTCCTCTTCACTACATCTTCGATGCTCTTAAACGTTCCCCAAGCCGCTTGTTTCCTCCTGCTCAACTCTGGGGCTAGGTCGTTCATCATGTTGATTTCACGACCTAGATAGATGTAACTGGAGCATTCGGAAATTGTCGTTCCGTTGAGCGTGAATGGGGCATTAGAAACCCATCCGTTCCTCATGAACATTGTCTTCGTTAGATTCAGTTGAAGACTGATCTTTCCACAGGCGTTATCGAAATCAGTCAATATTCGTTCCGCTTTGCTGATGTTTGGTGTTATGAGAACGATATCTTCAGCAAATCGAAGATGGTTTAATTGTCGACCGTCAATTTTCACTCCCATTTCGTCCCATTCTAATGTTCGCATGACGTTTTGTAGGGTGGCAGTGAATAGTTTTGGCGATATTGTATCGCCTTGTCGAACCCCTCTTCTTACGTCAATGGTGATATTGTTGTAGAATGGAGATATTCTGGTCAAGAAATCTTTATAAAGCTCACGAAGGATCATTATGTACCGAGTAGGGACGCCCTGGTTATCCAGAGCCTCTATAACCGCTTCTGTTTCCACTGAATCAAAGGCTTTTTTCAGATCGATATAAGTGAGACAGAGTGGTTGTTTGTACTCTCGCGAAACTTCAATGAGTCTTGTGATCGTGTGGATGTGGTCCATGGTACTAAATCCTTTTCTGAACCCTGCTTGTTCGCATGGCTCTCCTTCGTCCAGTGTTCTGTCAATCCTGTTCAGGATGACTCGAGTAAAGAGTTTATAGACAACGGACAGCAATTAGATTGGGCGATAATTGCCTATGTCGTGAAGGTCTCCCTTTTTGAACAACAATACGGTCTTGCTGGTTTTCCATTGAATAGGGACCTTGCATTCTGACAGGTAGCGAGTGAAGAGCCGAGCCAGGGTGTTGATGAGAAGTGGCGGCAGGTTCTTCAGGTGTTCTGGTCTAATCCTATCTGGACCGGGTGTTGTTCTGTTTTTCACCGACGATATAGCATGTCGGATTTCGGAAGGAAGGACCGGTGGAACGACATATTCGTCCTCTTTCAATTTATATGACGGTAAGAGAACATGGCTAGCGAAGAGATCCGAGTAGTACTGGTGGATGATTTTCTCCATAGCCCTTCTGGAAGCTGTTAGTGTCCCGTCAGGGTATCGGAGTGCAATCATCTTGGTCTTATAGTTGGCGAAGCCTCGCTGGGCTTTGCGAATGCTCTTCCCAGCTTCTGCAGCTTCTGCCATAACTGCTGCTTTTCTCTCTTTAAGGTCTTCTTTTATCGCTTCTCTGCATCGTTTCGCAAGTTCGGACGTAAGGTTTCGGTTGCCTGCGGCTCGTGCGATTCCACTTTGTCATTAAGGGCCAACAATTCCTATGTGAAGTTTGAGCATTGAGCCCACATCTTTGAGTGCGGAAAGCAATATTCTCTTTGCTTCTATGGTTTTCTACACAAACACCATCTTTAATCTCAGAATTAGAGAAATTTAAGCCATCAGAGGGTTGCCAAAAGTTCACCTGAAATCCAACCGCAGACCTCACCCGGAAAACTAAAGCCAGTCAAAGTCAGACATGATTTTGTTTCTGTTGCTACTACACTTTGAAAAGAGTTTTTCTTTGGATAGCACATTATTGAGTTCGCTTGTGAACTAAGCTTTGAAATAATTGATAAAAGTCTAGCAAAGAATATTTGTTCACTAAAAAAAGCCCTCAAACAGTCGTGTACCAGCACAAGTACACGCTCTCTTGAACGGATAAGGAATTACATATTCTTTTCTTTACCAATGCGTTTTCATAACATCAAGAATGACCCAAGAGGAGTGAATGTTCACCAAATCTAACAGCGCTTAGGAAAAACGTGGCCTCTGCTAAGTTCCACGAAAGCATTGTTCATTTATTAAAGAGTTACGCCTATCTAGAATGAGAAGTTAATACGATAAACGACTTAGCCCCTGACCCATGCAAAAAATAGAAAGCTAGCGGTTTGGAGAGCGTTGAAGAGCGTCGAGGATGTAATGAGGTGAATGAAGAACACCGACTTTGTTCCCATCCTTCTAATTGAGCGGTTCTATCCACCTTGACGTATGCTTCGCCAGCCTGCTCGTAACGTGAGCACAATGAAAGATCGTCTGGAAAATTCGAATGTGCACTCGAAAGATCGATGCCCAACTACCCCTTGATTTTTAAATGCTTTTTCTGAGCGATTAATTCATCCGTCTTTACAGTGTTTTTTACTGTGCAGATTCGAGAACTTCTAGAAACCAGACCATTTTTCGTCCTTCTTCTTGAACTCGTAGAGCACTGGCTTAGCGCGTCACCTTGCAGTCTCCAGGATAGCCTGGCTGTGGCGTTCTATTGAGGCGTTCGTTGTCGACTGTCAGAAAGTGTGGAGAGAGCACGGTTTGGCCTCGCGTGCGCTGTAACGAACACCGAACCCACTCGGCCACTGCACCTTTCTTTTCTTGTCAGAAAAAGAAATTGAAGTTTTGAAATGCGTCAACGATTTAAATTCAAAGGCGCAATTCTGTTCGTCAAGATGCCGAAGTTCAGTTAAAACGATATCGTAATGTTGTTCAATGACAACCGATTGCTTACGAAAAGCTCAAAAGAAAGGAATGATGACCAACGAATGCTTCTTGTAGCTGAGGAAACTTGGGTTCTCTTTCATGCGATACGGAAAATGGAAGGAAGGAAACGCGTCCGATTACTCGCATTATGAGTTACGGTAAGTAGGACATCGTGTGACACAAGTTATGGCAAGCCGTACAAAATTGCGTTGTGAAACAAGTGTGATCAGATGAATTGCAAAGGATTTAGTATCGACGGTGTCAAAATCGTCACTTTAGCACAGCACCGTATTGGGAATGTAGGGTGAATATTATGACAATTTATTCGTCGGTTGAGAATCAAAGTAAATCGATACGAAACTGCTAAAACACAGAGCTGCTTCAACACGAAATTTTCACAACACAGAACTGTACAACACGGAACTGCTCCAACACGGAAGTACCACAGCACGAAACTGTGAAAACACGGAACGCTCATTCAGCTTCGATTGCTCATGGAAAGACTTAAACACGGCCTATGATTACACAACACTTGACGGTGTTCTTGATTTGTCATTTGTCAGATAGGCAGAACGAACATGATTAGTTATGTTTCAGGTCGAAGAATCGTTACTAATATGGTGAAAAAGTTGGAGCTCTCTGCTTCGCACACATGTGATCCCATAGTAGAGAAAATGTGTTCTATAATATTTTTGATCTGTTGGAAATGCAACCGTCAGCAAAAAAGCTCAAGTTGCTCGAAATCTGATCTATTGTATGCTTTCGCCTGCTTCAATATAAACTGAGGCCACTGTAATCCCATTGACAATAGTGCCGTCATAACATTAAGCACATTTCTCACTCTTTGAAACACAGCAATATTATCGTTAGAGCGATGTTTTAGGTAGAATGTTTGAATTACTTCAAGAAGCTAGAATACGATTGAGTCGTAATGATTGTTGATATGAAAAACTATCCTCCGGAATTTTAGATAATCTTTCTGGAACATTTCAGGAATGAAGTAAATTACTGGTTTGTATGATTCATGAACAAACTGAGACACTTTTCTTGTATACATGTAGAGAAACTAAGTGCGTTCACAAACATCCTCGTTGACAAAGAGCTTGAAAGGCATGAGATGTTGAGCAAAGAAGCCTCTGCTAAGCGCCACCACAACTGGTTTTTCAAAACGTCTGCTGTACCCACCTCGGTTCATTGCATATTATATAGAAGTGTAGGATTCTCCCTTTTCACGATAAGATCTGATGTTTCGGGCAATTTTTCGCCTACGATCACTTTTGACACGGCTACAATTTTGCTTTCCATTAATAATCTTGCTCGGCGATATGCCACTACCTTCTTTTTCTGATCTCTTCAACGAAAATTTATAGAAGTCCTATTTGAAATCCTCAGTATTAGTCGACCCTCTCTCCCTCCCCTCCCCATTAGCAAAAAGATTTCTTATGTGTACACAATTCATGAAAGTAGTCAGAGCATTGAAACTTAAAGACAGAGCTTGCTGTTTCGTAAAGATCTATCGCCACAAGTGTTTGCAGAGAAAGCTATGCTGGTGTCAATCTATATCTTCTTTTGCAATTTTTTCTCAAAGTGCTTATAAAATTGGCCTCTGACTGCAGATTTTTTTTGGAAAAGTGTTGCTTTTATGTCGTAGCATCTGAAATGAGAAGGCGGGAACCTCAAGCTCCCCTCCCCTTTTCCTTTCTTCGAGACATCAGTGCATTTACTGACATCTCTGTTCAATGGTCTATTTCGTGCAGCTTTTTGTCATTGGAGATTTGACAAGCATTTGATTTCTTTCTCTCGATTTACCGCATTCTTATTTGAAAAATTCATCGCATAACGTGCTGTGCATAGACTATTGCGAAACCCAGCCCACGTACAAGTGTTGAAGCAACAGATTCGTTTTTGCTTATGAATGATCTGATGCATCACAATCTTAAATTTGCCTTAATATTTTCAAAGCTGGTCCATGACATTTGTAATAGTTTTTTAGGAGCCGGAAATGGAAATTCCTGCAAATATGGCAGGAACTCGACCAGATCCCTTATAATTTCGCTGTTGGCCATAATTTCGATAGTGCTTGGATGTGGAGTGATGCCAGCAGGTCAAGGTAGTGGATAGAAAATTGTTACGGTACTGCGAAAAATCCGTTATGAGAGCGTACGAGCCTCAGTCAGAATGAAAACGTTCATTACTAATCAATGCTCTGAAGCTGTTGGGATCAGAGTTTTGATGAATGTAAATAAAGAAAGGAGGCTATATTTTTTGACATAATGATTTGTTTCTACATTCGACCGCTTTTTTTTTATTCCCCGCTCAAAGTGATAGCTATCTGATAAGGACATAACATGTTCTGAGCCATTGCCAGGTTTACTACTATACAGGCGCCTGTTTCGTCCTTCCGGGACTCATCAGATGCATCGTCCTCGATCCGATTCTTGAGGCCAAATAATCCTCTATGAAAGGAATCGACAATATCAGTAATCTCACATCTGACTTGTGATATTTATTAACCGGTGTCGGAAGCTTCACAGAGAATTATCTAGACCTCAGAGGACCGGCTAAACCGAGGACGGTGCTATAGATGAGCCCTGACAGAACGAAAGAGGCTGCTGTATAGCACTACACCTGGCAACGGCTCAACGCATATTATACTCCTATCAGATTATAATGATTTTCTTGCTGATTAATCACCACAAAAAACTGTCAGATTTTGTTTGAGGGAGCACTAGGAACTTCACCGTCAGTGGTTTCACATTGTCTGTCTCTACGGCTTACTCCAGCGCCATTGACGTTTTGGCCCGAGTCCCTGGTATATTGCAACTATCGAGGCAGGAGCTAAAGGATTTGTGGAACGCCTTGTGAAGCAAACAGTAAGGTGTAACTTTGCGAATTCAAGTGTTCTCTTCTTCCAAGCGATATAAGAAAAGGCGTCAGAAATGGGATCCAATCGTTTATCTATATGTCAGCCTCTCATCGTGTATGTATTTTCCATAGTTTCGCACAAATTGATTAAAGACACTTCCAAGTAAACTCTTTGAAACAACAAAAAATTTGCTCTTCAGGTCTTTGACGTTCTAGACAGCCAAGCTCGTAGTGCACTACTACCTGATGCTGTCCATTTTGAGTCAACTCACTGTAACAGTCACTTACACACCATTGATGTGCTCGAATGTACGTTTCGGTGTAGAGGACGTAGTTCCCCGTGAGTATTTCGTCTTTGAATTCTGAGAGATTTGAAGCAGAAACACAGCAGGCTTCAGAAAAAAGCACGGCCAACTCCATTATTTTCTGAAATACAACCAGCTGGAAGAGTACAATTTTTTGTGCACCTCCTTTGGAGAATGGTACATTGCTCGATTTTCGCATGATGGTTAGAAAAGCTGCGAATAACGAAAGATGATCCATGCTCAAAACTGGTCTTAGTTCTTTTAGCTGCCAAAGGAATATGCCTTCTAGAGCTCAGAGTCTATTGCAGTCGGTATGATGAAAAGTGCTTGCATCATCGTTGACGGTACGGTGACGGCAATTTGCTCTACTGGTGCAGATGAACGGCCATGTAGACCAGTGCCAGGTCCCGTTCCCAATGGTCCGAAAATAACGCCTGTGCCCGATTCACACTTGACAGTTTCGGGATCTCTCTCAGTATGAATTTGAGTCTTCTATTTAGACAATTTGTTTTGTAAGGAAGGTTTTCTCGTTTGTAAAAAGGATTTCTTCGCAGACCACAAATATTATCATGGCGAGTTGGTCGAGGTCAATGTGGCAAAGTGTAGTGAACCGCGCGATTCGCATGTTGGCATCTGGTCCATTCAGGCGGCACTTCTTTTCGGCGACTGCTACTGTTGGCGGAAACTGAAATTGTACTGTGGTGTATCTGAGGCAAAAATTTTCATTCTGCTGTTATTTACTATAACATTACCGCAGCAAACAACGGCAAATCATCTCAGTGTTGATTATTCAGAGTGATGCATCTAATTACATCAAAATGTGTGATATGATGAATGTGAATTTAGCTCTTTCTTTCAAAAACAGCAGGGATTCACAGAAGGAATATTTATATTGAGGAAATCTCTTTCATCGATAACTCACTCGTGGCCATAATGACAGCACTTGAAGAAGGATTACGTGGAAGAAACATTGAAAGATTGTTATGGATATCTAAAATGAGATCGACTGTGACAGCTTTATGAAATTTTTAGCGAGAAATGTGGTTATTCGGTCTTTGAGGAATGTCATGATTGCTGATGTGAAGATTAAGCTGCAAAATTATTTATTCCACATTAAAATTTTGAGCAGTATAAGATACTTTTCACATATAACGGCGAACTCTTGCAATGAAATAGAGTATGATAACCTCGAAAGGACCTCGTGTACCAACAACGGTACGCTAAAGTCTGAAAGACTCTCTCTATGTGTAAAAGTTTCCTCTCAAACATTTGATAACTATTCGAAACCACCAATCTCTGCTACTTCACCGATTTATTTAGCTCTGAAAAAGACTTTTCATTGCGTTGTAGCAGCAGAAAGCAAAATTATGTTCCACATTCAATTTGCTTCATTTGCTCGGCTGGGTTTCGATATGGCTTCTCATTAAAGTTTTACTAGTCAATCGGTAGCACAAATTTCAAAGATTTGGTAGTGTGATTGGTTTTTCTCAGTTAGTCATCCTATTACGCTGTAAGAGCGAGAAGAAGATCGCATTTGCCTGAAATGCTGCTTCGTCGCTTTGTCGTCATAGGTGGTTCATTGGTAATTGTTGGGAACGTCTAAGCGTTAGAGTTTTTTCTGCGCAGAAAATGGAATATCACAACTAAACTTTTTATAAAGGTCCTTTTGATGCAGAGAGCGTTTTCTTAACTTGAAAGACCTCATTTTTCAGGGTCAAAATAGAGTTTTTATGAAGAAATAAACAAACTTTGAACCTCCTTCGTGCATTTGTATTGCCTATCTTCCAAAAACGTAGCTTAAAAGCACATCTTCAAGAACTGAACACCTCTGATAGAGATCTATGTAGAGGAGATTGTGACATGTAGCTAAAGTGAGCGTAGGAAGAGCGTGCTTTCATCATTGCGGCGAATACAATATTTATCCTATCAGCACTAATATTCAAGAAGCGTATTCTTTAATCTTTTTTTTTTTGACACAGTAATCATTCGATATCTTGAATCTGAGAACTTCAGAGTTTATTTTGTTTTTTGAAAGGCTTCTATATTACTCTATAACGGCAAAAAATTTCATTATACCCTTCAGCATTTTCCGCTGAACAAAGCTTTTCTTAAAAAATTGGGAAACTGCTCGATAGCACAATCACATGCTGCCGTATACGCTGCATCAGTATGTGGATGGATTTCGCAACATTAGCATCAAGCCATCGTCTTTCAGTAGCCAGTCGATAGCTTGAACTTCGCGGATTTCAACGGTGTGCTACCCTTTCAAAATAGCATCTTGGCGAGCTGTAGCAAGAAGAATAAGCTTGCGTTGCGCATTTGAATACTTTTCGCGAAACGGCTTTCTCTCAAACTTTAATATCTTTCGATAGCGCAAATCCTAGCGATTTCAACAACATGCCTTATTTTCGTGGAAGACTTTTCACTTTTTAGTGAGTTACTACAGATAGAAGAATATCGCGATCTACACTCGTCGCATTGTACCCCACGTGTAAATTGCGATGTGCTATCGACAGGGCGCAGAGTACAGAAACTTAATACTCTTTTAGATGTAATTACGCACTAAAACGTTCTTCTTAAAAATCAAACATGTCATTGAAATTGCTAAGATCTCTGCTATCGAATGATGTTTGCAAGTCTGAATGGAAGATTGTCCAGAGATGCTTCTGCTGCTCGAATTAAGACTTTATTTTTTACTTCTGCAGCATCATATAAAAAGTCATTTGAAAAGTCAAATACACCTTCAAATTCTAGAAATTAGAGCCATCGAAGAATTATTGGCGTCAAAGACGATTTGAAAGTTGGTTTTTTTTCACTATGGGTGCGGATAGGGAAAAGGTATCGAGAGTACTTCTTTGGAGACACATATTTTCAACCACTAGTTTGCATAATGCCGATGTTCCAAGCTTCTTACTCAAACACGATTGTTGTACTGGCTTTTCAATGGAGAGTGCTTACACTCGTTTAGTTTTGTTGGAGATTGCACTAGAGTAATTAAGCTTTTGTTCCGATTGCTAAGGAAAGTTTTTTCTATGCCATTTGTTCACTCGATTGCATTGATTATTCGTGCCACACGGGTCTTTTACTGCTTATTTGATGACGAGCAATGTTGATCCTGGAGCCAACGGTCAATATTCATCGTCGTAACAAAGAGGACTTCTAACAAATAACGATTACGACATAACTGCAATTGAAGAAACGAGCATTTGCGACATGTAACGCGATGTTAACCGTACATAATGATGCAGTAGATGCGAACCTGAGTATAATATGCCCCAAACCCCAAATCTCTAAGTGAATGAGTGGAGTAGCTACACAATGTATGAAACAGTCATCATGCACAAAGGAAATATACAATGACTTGAACTACAGTAGATGATCTAGAGCCAAGAGAGGTGGGAATCACAGCCGATCTCCAAACCGCGTCTGTAGGCGAATGAAACTGTTGTGTCTGTGAATAGCTGTCAGGCACAATACCGGCCAAATTCCATAGAAAAAATATTTCTCCGTTACCAGTTGAAAGGCGACATGAGTCACTGAGTAGCGCGAAAACACTGCCCTCTGTTGTCTGAAACAGAAGCTGGGTATTGTTGCACAAATGCTTCGGCTAGCTGGTGTGAGGAGACACGAACTTCCTGGTATGACTCGATGCGCAACGAATTGTCATAGTGAATATCTGTAATATAGATACAGTGGTAGTTGAGAGCATGAGAGTGTAGAAAAAATAGTAGTGCTTCGGCCTAATGACTGCTATAAATGCCCTGTCGCGCTCAGAATTCTTTCACTATCCATAAGTTTTCAACTTTTTCTCCACATGCGTCAACTCTTAATAATTGGAAGTAAACGAATGACTAATTCAAACGTAGCTACAGTGAGAGTTTTTGACAAACTGGTATCGCATAAGGCATTCATCATCATTTTTTATAAATTACTCATTGTTTACTGATTTCTGCTCTGTATGACTTTTGGGTCTTCAAAGAGGATCAAAACTGAGGATGTTTCCTTTGACTCCCGTTCTAATAATTCAATGTAATTGTTTGATTGCCAATTTCGGTATGAATGCGTGGCAAACCAACCTTTTCCCTACATACGACTTGTAAATCTAAGCCAAAAACTTATTGAGTTAGGAGAAAAAGCCGTGTTCTATTAAAGTAATTTAGGAATCCAAAAATTTTTGCAAGCGAGAAGAAAACCTCAAACAAATAACAAAATTCGCTCGATTTGCCTGCATCGGTTACTGCAGCGGTCAACTATGGACTTAGCTAGACAGATGCAGTGTTAAACGGTCCGTGAATAGCTACTCTCTGCAAAAATTGAGAGAGCGATGCTTATCCCTGGTTATTTAGTCGTTCAATTTGAATCCTGGAGCAGGTGCTAGCACATCTTTTACACGTGACTTCGAAACATAAGGGCACATTGTCACAAGAAGATGGCGAAGCGGTAAGGAACTTTTATGGATGTGATTGTAGTATAGAGAAGAATTGCGTTCCCATCATCACGCATCCATCAATATGTGAAAGGAATGTATCTTTGGAGCACTCCAGAATACCACACTCATTCTTACATCCTTTCATCAAGCGTTGAGTTGAAAACATTAAGCACAAAAACCGTCATACCACTACCTGCTTTCTTCTATCTAAAATATTTATTTGCATACTATATATAACTGAGAGCGAGGTAGCGCATTGGCCAGTAATGCAGCGCATCAGACAACGAAATGATACACGATGCCTTGGTTCGATACGCTATTCGAAATTGTCTTGAATCAATCAGCTATACGAATCAACTTGGCTGCCTTAGAATTGCAAAGCGTATCGTTTCGAGCAGCGTTGCTTAGGAAAAATTTGCAGAAAAATCAAATGAAAACGAAAATCGTGAAAAGGTCGCAGTCGCCCTATTAATGGGTTCATTGTTCCCCAAACTTAGGCGATGTAACCAGCTTACTGATATGTAAGAACTTTAGCTCTGTACCTAACAATTCTAGCTTGATTGCTCTGAATTTATGGCCCACGCAAGTGCGAATATCACCAAGTTAGTCAATCAAAAACACCACAAATAAGTTTCATCGACCAGAATTTTCCAGCAATGTTACGATACAGCTTTTGCCTTCACCAGCAATCCACGAGTTGTCGCCGACTGGAAGAACGCGTATTACATTGTAAGCCAAAAGAAGGGCCTCTGATCGTTCTCTTCTTAATCTCTCTCATCCCTTTCTTCAATTTTTAGGTTGCTAATCGGACAGTAAAACCTCTTGCCTCCTCTTTAAGCAGCTACATAAAATCAATCAAAAGGTATTTCACTCTGGATAAATTTGAAAACTGACGTCGAGAAGAAGATATAGCACATTTAAATCTAATCGGTGATGCCGTCTTCATCAATGATTGTCTTCAGGTGGTGATATCCAGACTCGCATCCATTGCTGCACCCTCTCCTATGTCGGATCGCCTCCATAATAGGTCGCGATACCGCTACCACCACCACCAGCTCCTAGGCTGGCTCATATCTTTGGCTTTGGATACCTAAGAGCTTTTACTGCCTTAATAAATAATTTGATCATGATTATTTCCCGCTACAACACACAGGATTACAAACCTAGCAGTTGCCTTAGTTGTTAACAACACTCTATTGATATTAATCCACTCTTAAACGCTTACAATTATCATGCAGTCTGTAAAGAAAGATGTTCTTGATTACGGACGGTATAATAGTATAGTGGCAGTGTTGTGCGTGTGAGAACAGCCAAGCAAATGAGTGAAAATCGAAAAACAGTGATTAGTTTGTCGTTTTTATGAAAAGTGATGCTCACCAGGAGAAAGAAGCTTATAACTAACAGCAGATCAACAAGGAAAGCTAGTCCGGACTAATCAGTAGTTAAGTACTCATTACATTACGAATGTTATCGTTATTAATAATATTAACATGTAAATCGTTAGGCTAATAGCTGTTCAGCTTCTTCATCCTACAAACGCTCACCCGAAACAACGGTAAAATTTACTTGAAATTTTGGAACATTTGGATATAAGTGCCCTTGATTGCATATCTCTCTTGTGACTCAAAATTATTCTTATTACCGAATGTCTGTCAATCAGCACATTGTTCAGAAAGTGACACTCACTACAAAAATCCACAGCCATTTGCACATCAGCCTCATCGATCACGATTTTCCCCGTGATGTTGCGAAATAACTTTCGCCTTGATTAGAACCAGATGTTGTCAGGTAGAGCAACTACAATTCTCGTACCGCATCATAGACCTGGAAATAATGAAAATATCTCTCATCATTGTCTCTCCTTAATCTTTCTGATCGCGTTTCCAAATCTTATGGGATTGTGTGGACAGTGAAAAAAGTCTTTAATCTTATTTTCTCCTTAGCCCCATGAGATAGAGCAGCAACTTGTCATAAATAAGTTACTTAAACTACCACTGGAAAGAAGATATAGCGCACTATAATCATAACGGATTATGGCTTCTTCCATGACTGTCTTCAGATGATGGTGGTGACACGTTCAACAACGGAGATGATCCTGACGTAAGGGAGAATGAAGCAATGAAGCGAGCTATGATATGACGAGCCTTGATAAAATACATTGATCTAATCATGAATATTTCCAAAGGACATCAATCGGGTGTAAGTTTCTGTTACATCAAATTTACTCAAATGACCCAGATGGCAGCATTACGTAGGAGTGTACTACGAGCTTAGCCTTCAAGAACGTCAAAGACCTAAAGGGCGAATATTCTTCTCAAACTCGAAGAGTTTGTGTGGAATCGTTTTCATTAAAATGTGAGGCGATGAGAGTCATATCAGCACTAAAAAGTATTTCGAATGGCTTTGCAAGGCCAATCAGTACATGAGAAACCTCCCGGCCAGTGTTGCCCAACCCGGAAGGATGGATGGCTAGGTGAACTATGAGCGCGAGATCGAATCATTAACCAAATGTGAAAAGCAGAGCATTTAACCACCGCTCCACATGCGCTCCTACCATTGAATAATATGTAAATCGGCGCTATTTTCACTGAGAGTACAATTGTCATTGTCATTATCTTTACCTTAATCACAATCGACAGATGCGGGGCACAGCGGCATTTGTACTCGTGAAACTCCAATGAGTCTTTTAATCGTGTGGATGTGGTCCATGGTACTGAATCCTTTTCGGAACCCTGTTTGTTCGCATGGCGTCCTTCGTCCAGTGTTCTGTCAATCCTGTAGAGGATGGCTCGAGTGCAGAGTTTATAGACAGCGAACATCAAGCAGACTGGGCGATAATTGCCTATGTCGTAAAGATCTCCCTTTCTGAGCAACAACACTATCATTCTGCTTTTCCCTTGAATGGAAACCCTGCTACCCGACAGGTTGCGAGTGAAGAGCCGAGCCAGGGCGTTGATAAGAACTGGCGGCAGGTTCTTTAGGTGTTCTGGTCCAGTCCTGTCTGGACGGATGCTGTTCTGCTCTTCACCGGCGATATAGCATGTTGACTTTCAGGAGGGAGGACCGGTGGAGGACTGATTGATCCTCTTTCAATTTACATGACGGTAATAGGATCTAACTAGCGAAGAGATCCAAGTAGTACTGTGGATTATTCCCTATTGACCTTCTGGAGGCTGGAAGTCCCATCAGAGCGTCGGAGTGCAATCATCTTGGTCATGTGATTGGCGAAGCTTCGCTGGGCTTTGCAAATGCTCTTCCCAGCTTCTGCAGCTTCTGCCATGACTGCTGCTCGACTCTCTTTGAGGTCTTATTTTATCGCTTCTCTCCAGCGTTTCGCAAGTTTGAATATGAGGGCTCCGTTGATGTAGCTCATGCAATTCCACGTTAACGTAAGAGCTCCAGTGTCTGTGGAGACAAAGTCTCTTCGTGGTTTTAAGACTCTCGACTTTCATAGCGCTAACGTGAAAATATTCTACGAGCTGGTTTTATTCTTCGTCGATGTTGTCGACAACAGTATCTTCCCAAAAGCCGACTATTGATCTAAATACATCCCAGTTTATGGTAGTTCTAGGACTTCGTTGACTGAATTTGGCGGCTTTCTCTCCTTTCGGTTATTCCATAACCTATCACAAACGACGATGAGTGCTTCTAATCAACTTTTGGAAACTACACAGTCTCAAAGACTCAATCAGAGATACCCGATCTGGCTGCCCTACTCGAAATACCTAGGCAACAAGAGCAGGCTCTTTGGCAGGCTGGTGAAAAACATCTACTACACAGAATTATCGAACGGAAATATTCTTGGCAGAACGAACCGAATTCGAAAAGTCCATACTCTTTGGCCAGTTTCATTGTTAATAGCATATCCTCGGATATGTCTACGCTTCATGAAACGAATGCTAACGTGGCCTCTAGAATCCTCTCGTGCTCACGCGTGCCAAAGAAGAGTGGGATTCCGGCTCCTTCGAGAAGAGATGGAGTTCCTGTACGTTGTGCTTCGCCCCCGAAATGGAAGGTAGGAAGGTTGGATGCGGATCTAAACGGAATTTTTGTCTTCGCAGATTCTACAGCCGTTCATCGAAATGTGTGTGGAGCTAAGTTAATGGAAAGGCTCATGCCTGGACTAGGAGATTAGATTTTCCCTTGAACAATATCGTTAACTCTTCGACGTTTTCATCCTTTCCAGGTCATATATTCGAATGACCACTTCAGTATTGCCTCAAATCTGGCAATCAAACTGCACCAATTTGACATCAAAAGAAGACACAATTTTCATCGCTTTTGCGGTCTCTTTTTCCGCTCAGCTTCCTCTGTTTTCCATAAATATTTTTTGCTCTACAATGAAGCACTGATAATCGGTCATGATTGGTTCACAGATGTCAGCAAGAAAGGCCCTTTTCCAAGGAGCTAAAAATGGGTGCGGATAGAAGAAAGATTTGAAATTTTGTTAAATATATTTATAAGAGGAACAACCCCAGTGTTTCCTTTGTAACCAGCATCTTTAAGGGAAATGCCAAGTATCTGAAAACGAGTGATTTCAAAGCTTCTATTGAACACTGGGAGGCGCAGCGATTGAGTTGCTCGCTGCGGCAAGCGTGAGGCCAAATCTCACTCCCAACACTATCCGACAATCAACAACAAACGCCCCATGGAACGCCGCAGCCAGACTATTCACGAGACTGCAAGGAGTCTGATTCGGTCAGTAATATGCGGCATTTAAGAAGAACAAGACGAAAAAACGAATTGAATGTGAGCGGTACCAAGATCAGCGCAGTGAAAAAAAGCACTCCGATGAAAAATAAATAAAGTTTAAGCCAAAGTATTGAACATTTATAGGCACCTTTATATTCATATTCATCCATTTCTCAGTCATAGCCATCTCTTATTTCTTAGACCAACAGCGAGTTGCCCTTGTTCTAGCTGCAAATAAATAATTAGTTGAATAATCAAGCAGATTCCCTTGACGGCCTATTTTAAGCCTTTTATGAGGTCTTCTACGGCTCATATAGAACGGTAGACACGTGTTTCTTCGTTTCAGCCTCATCAGTAGCGCAGGGTGCCTTTCGATCCAGTTAGTACCTCCGGAGCATGACTTCTAGAAAACACTCAGGAGTGTAAACAGTACCGCCTCGATTCCTCTATACAGAGAATGTAAACAGTTTGGCGTTGATCCCTCTATAAAGAGAAAATTCAGTTCTACAACTATCATAGACTGTAATATTATCACGTCCTTAGTCTGCTCTTGGGAGGTAACGTTGTTGAAAGCATCAACAAAGAATGCGATCGGTTCAGTCAACATCTTCACGTTAGCGCTCTGTCAGTCGAGAGTTTCAAAATCACGAAAAAGTCGTTTGTCACCGCAAGCACTCAAGCTGAGAAGTCACGTGGATTCGCACCAGCTGCAGGCAAGTGAAACGTTACGCCCGAACTTGCAAAACGCTGCAGAAAAGCGATAAAAGAAGACAGGCGAGGAGCAGTCATCACACAAGCTGCAGAAGCCGGGATGAGCATTTGCAAAGCCCAGCGAAGCTTTGCCAATTGCAGACGGCACACTTACAGCTTCCAGAAGGTTTATGAAAAAAATCATCTATTAGTAGTACTTGGATCTCTTCGCCTCCTACCTAGCCATGTCCTCTTACCGTCATATAAATTGAAAGAGGACGAATTTGCCGTTCCACCGGCTCGTCGGTGAAGAATAGAACTACATGTGGCCCGGATAGGATTAGGTCAGAACACCTGAATAACCCACCGACTGGTCTTTTCAACACCGTGGCTCGGCTATTCACTCGCTATATATCAGAATGCTAGGTTCCTAATCTATGGAAAACCGGCAAGACCGTGTCGTTGTTCGAAAAGGAGATTTTCATGACATAAGCAATCATCGCCTTTTCTGCTCGCTTTTCGTTGTTCATACACTCTTCACTTGATTTATCAAATAGGAATTGCAGAACATTGGACGAAGGATATTCACAAGAACAAGCAGAGTTCCTAAAGGGAATAAGTACCATAGACCACATCCATATGATTACAAGACTCACTGAAATTTCACGAGGGTACAAAACACCGCTCTGTCTGACTTTTATCAACTTGAAGAAAGCCTTCGATCAGGTGGAAACGAAGCTGTCATAAAGGCTCTGGACAACCAGAGCGTCTCTACTCGGTAAAGATCCTTGGTGAGCTATATAAAGATTTTACCACCAAAATATCGCTATACTATAACGATACTATACCGTTCTTTTTGAGTGTTTTCTTGAGACCACTCTTAAATTTCAACATATTTGCTATTTGAGCCAACTTGTCAGAGCTCTGTTAAATGGGCTCTGGTACATCCCGATACACGTGTTTCGACCTCACAGTCTCGTCAGTCGGGTAGAACCCTTCGTCTTTTAGCCAAACCTCTCTGGGTGCTCCGGTGCTCACACTAAGAGTTAGGAACGACGAGCGATTTACACTGCAAGTGAAAATCACTAGAACAACAGTTATGTACACTCGACTGCTCTTGGCTGGTATTTTGAAATATATCATGCCGTATATATTGCATATATGCTGAGCACCCACACAGGATTGGCTAAAAGTGACAAATTGGCTCAGATAGCAATTATGAGATAACGATAATAATTCGACGTTAGAAAAAAAGGGTTAGACAAGACGATGCAATCTCGTCAATATCGTTCACTTCCACTTCTAAAATATCATACGAGCATTAGATTGGGCAATATGGGAGTGAAAAATAACACTCTGCAATTAAGTCATTCTTGCTTCCATAATTACATCATCTTTATGAAACCAAGCATCAGCCAGGTGGGGAAAATGTGTACCGATTTCAAAGCCTGTGAAAAAATTGATCTTCAACTAAATCTGTCGAAAAAATGATCATAATGAGCGAATGGGTTTTAAATGCCCCATTCACGCTCAACGGAACAAAAAAATCTCCGAATGCTCCAGTTACGTCTATCTCGGCCGAGAAGTTAACACACGAATGACTCAGCTTCATCGTTGAGCAGGGAGAAGCGGCAGGATTAACAAGCGTCTGAGAGCATCGAGGACGTAGTGAAAAAACGAGGAAACATCCGATTTCGCATTCTTTTCCTCTTTTCGACTTGACGGTTGTTGATGCCTTAACATACTCAGCACGAACTGGTCGCTAGGAAGCAGAATGAAAGACCACTTGAGGTTATCGAACGTGCAGTAGAGAGGTTGTGTCTGGCAAATAAGGGAGAATCCGAGATTCTGATCCACGTCATCTATTGAGTGTCAAAGATGCCGCCTCACACCCCAGGCTATCGAAAATGAGGCATGTCGGACACGTAATGCGCATCAACGATAACCGATGGATAAGAGCCGTTACCGACTGAATTCCTCCAGTTATCCAGTTTTCCACTGAAAAACCACCGAATTGATGCTCCGATTTTTTCACGAAAAGCCTGTGTTGGCGGTGTCCGTTTGAGTAACTCGACGATCAACAGGGCGGCAGATGGTATCCTTCCACTAATAAAAGTCTATTATTGATTTTCTAGTATGAGAGCAGATTTCTTTACCGGCAGTCAATTTAACAACTAGCTTATAGTATTCTACTATTTGTGAAAGGGACTGCTATTAACTTAAACTGCTCGAAAGGTATAGAAAGATGGATAAATGTTTCAGTTCGTTGATGAGCAAGCGAAACAGTAATCTACACAGTAACCCATGTAATGGATATAATGAACGGGGAGTTCTTTTGAATAGTGCTGCTAAGTGTTGTCTGCCAAGGCTTCATTGTTATTCAAATCGGCCACTGCAAAAAAAAAATTAAGCTTGTAGAGGCCTTGCTTGCTGATCCGAAATTTCGGAATGTCTTCGGTAAAATTTGCTCGTCGCAAAAGTGATGAAAGAATTGAACCCTCTAGACGTGGTTAAATCTGTCTCTTTGAGAACAATATGCATCCTCTTTAGCACGATTTCAAAGAGACCTATTCCGTTGCAGTTATTCCACAAGATTTAGTCAAAAAGTGGCTATGTCATTCCTTCTCGGTTTTTAGAAAGTTCTTTGTAACGCGCTGTGGCAGCCAAGAGAAAATTACCTATGATCGTTAATGCGTTTTGTGCACGGCTTGTCTGCTCGTGGATTCTCACTGGACTTGTAGCAATCATTCGACAGCTCAAATTTCGTGATTCTAAAATTATATTTACTTTAAGAAAGGTGAATGAATATCGCGACAAGACTGAACCATAGCGACAGGCAAAGTGAAGCCAGTGATAGTAAACTTTCATGCACTCCTTGCAACAGAATTCTGTAGTTTTTTCGGTGAATAGTTAGCAGCAAAATAACTTCGTAGCGGCGGTTCAATGGATTGGCTTCTTGAATTAGTTGTGGACGTTCGGCTAACATTTTGTGATTACCTCAAACTAGGGTAATTAAACCTTCATTTGAATAACCACATTACTAATATAGCGAATAATATCGAAATTACAACATTATGCAATATAAACAATAATATGAGGAAGACGATCGACAAACATAAGAAAGCAAATCAATAATAAGTAGAAACAGTAAACCAAGGCACAAGAGATCATAAAACATTGTCGTCCTGGTCTTTTAGATAATCTCGTGGTGGCTCTCAAGATTCCCGGACTTCTCGGGATTGTCTCTGTTTCAGGCATCTCTTACATCTCGTCATCTTGTTGCATTATGGTCAGCGTGACCCTCAAGTGACGCATGTTGTCATGGAGCCTCTCTATCGCTCTAAGATGTTTGATAGGGCTCTCAGCTTCTCATAGAGGGTGGTCAGGTTTTGGAATAACAACGTAACCCCCCAGCTCCTTGTGACAAGGTTTTGGTACAGTTCCGGCAGATGGAGGATCATATTCTCCCCCAGTCTCTTGAGTCTTCCAATCGCTGTCCCCATGTCCACCACCAATGCTTGAATTGCATCTGGATGATGCGGGACATTATAGATTACATGACTTGCAAGGGCATTCACCTTGAGCTGGAACAGTTCGTCTCGCAGGTCGCCCAGGAGTTGCTCGAGGCTAGGTGGCTCGTTTCGGGTCTGTTGTTCACACGATTCGTGTATTTGGAGGTCTGGGAGGTCTGGACTGTGGGGTTCTCCATATAGTGTTGGCTGGCGAGGAGGCGCTAGGTGGACGGGGTAATTCCGCAGACATAACGACGACACGACGAAGTTATCTTTACTGGTCTTATCCCTTTTATACTGCTCCCGAAACAACGTTGGCTATCATTAATTCTTCTACTGGTTTCAAATTGATGAATTCAAATCTGGTTCACTCTCGATTCATTTCACTCTCCTTATGGTTCCTGATTTATATTGACAAGAGGGCTTAGATTATGACCTGATATCTACTCATTAATTGACTATACTATTACGAATATGTCAGCTTGGTTCGAGGAGTGTCAGCAGCTGGAGTTATGCATCTTGCATAAATGGCCTAACGATTACACTTAACATGTTGTGAATTCCCGGTCATAAATAAACATCCTTGCTATAGTTATACTATATCGTAAATAAGATTTTTTTTTTCTTTATAAACTAATTTTCTAACTTATGAAGCTATGTAATGGTTGAAGCTTATACATATGTTGGTCGATTTATCGACAAACTTCATTGATCAATTTCTCTCCTTTTTATCCAGAAATCAAATTCCTTCATCTAAAAGGTTGGACTGCGACGCTTCGTAGCACTGATCAAGTGTTAAAGATTTTTATTCTGATTTCAAAAAAAGTCGATGTCATGGATCAATTTCGTTCTACCAGCCGAGATCCATCGACTGGAGTGGTGATGGCACAGTGTCATTGTACACTGTGCAGCTACCACATACTCCTCCTTCCTTGCTACAATGCAGAGCTTAATGTGGGGCGTGGGTCACTGGAGGATTGCGAGACCTCCGAAACATCGGTATATGGGGCATTGGGGTGCCAACCTCGCTTAGGCTTTAACCACTACTTTTTTAATTATTCTGAATGTTCATTGCTTGATTTTCAAAAGCAGTCGATGCCATGGATCGGTCTTCACTCTTAAGAATCATACACTTTCAAGTTGAAAATATCTGAAGTACTAAATAAAGTTCCACTTATAACTTTGATCAGCAGACATCACTCCACAATTAAACACTGTCGCGATTGTAGTCAGCAACAAAATTATAACGTGGTCTACAGGAACTTCCGCTTTGTTTATGAGAAAAACCATTTTTAGTCCTTGAATAGCTAAGCTAATCATGAACTCGACTTAAGCAAATTCATAATTTTCGTACCAGATAATTCACAGCGCAACAGAGAATTTGGTACTCAGCACGTAAACGTGAGTGGTGTTGCTTTGGTTCCTTTTCGAATTTTTCAAGAGTTTCAAAGGTTCAATTCACTTAGAGTAAGATATTTTAGAAAGCTTTGATAGAATGTATCAAAGCACGGGATTTATCGAATAACAAAATGAAGTGCATGTTAGAATTCTAATGGCAATAAGCTGCATGATAGACCACTGAATAAAATTTTGACAAAGACAATTCGGCGGTGTAGCTCAAGGTTTTCACTTTCTCATTTCAGATGCTGCGACATAAAATCCTACTTTCTCGAAACAAAATATTTACAATCGACAGAACATCAATCTTATATAAGCACTTTTGTAAAAATTTTGCAAAAGAAGATATTGATTAAGACATACGATGCATAACTTTGCTGCGAAACATTCATGGCCACAATTTTCTGTAAAGCAAAAATCGCTTTTGTTTACTTCTGATGCTTTATCCTCCTACATTTAATACACCACTAATGGAGAGGTCGACTGATACCCAAAATAGAACTTCACCGAAATTTCGCCGATGGGTTTACGATCAGGTAGGTGTTGGCATGTTCTCAAAAAACACCAGAGAAGGAAGAAAATTTGAAGCCGCGTCAGATTGCTGTAAGCAAAAAATTCCGTAAAGAAATCAAATCTTCTCGTAAAAAAGGCGAATCCTAACTTCAATGAATTTGTCATCATTGAAGTGTGTACAGTAGACGCTTAAGCAACCTAGTGTGATGACGCTAAGCAAAGGCTTCTTTGCTTAACATCTCAAACGTTCCAAGTTTTTCTCAAGGTGGATGCTTACGACACGCCCTAAAGTTTTCCACAATGTACGCAGAAAACAGAAACTGCTCTGCAAACAGTTCAATGATCTACTCCCCCTTTCTGAAAGCGTTTTGAAGAAATCATCCCGTAAGCCCGAAGCATAGTTTTCTTATGATAAACAGTCTTTGCGATTTGAAGCGGAAACGCTCCCGTTCTATAACGTTTCCCCTGCTGTCGCAATTTCGTGCTGTTGTAATTTCCCGCTGCAGCAGTTCCCTGTTATAGCAAATCCGTATTGTGACAGTTTCATGTAAAATCAGTTCTATATTTTTACACTTCCGTGTCGCTTTACTTTGATCTCTAATTGACGTACAATATCGCTATGATAATCCCCCTGCAATTTCAGTACGATACAACCCGATAGTGCATTAAGTTGATGATTTTGAACTTTGCTGTCCCTAAACCTTCTTATCGAAGATCATATGATCACATTTGTTCCATAACACTATTTTGTATTGCTTGCCATCGACAAGTGACTTGAGCGCGCTTCAGTAGACCACCCATTTTCCTGCTTCACGTGTGAAAGAACCACAATATATTCTTCGGATTTCGAGCATTCGTTGGGCATCAACTTTTTCCTTTAGGCATTTCGGAAAAATCCGTTGTCGTTGAGACGTATTGTAGTTCCTTCTCACTCAATCATCGACAACCTGGCGTATAGAACAGCATCTTTGATTTCAAATTGTTGACGTAATTCAAAACTTAAATTCTTTTCTACCGTTTGAGAAATATGGGATACTTATGCAGTGACTTTTTGACTGCGCGTTCGAAATGCGAAGTAATTTTTCATCCTGATCACTTGCGAGCAGAATCCCGAAGCATACGTTAAGGTAAATATATAATGGCTAAGACGAAAAGGTGGGCACAAAGTTGGATTGTTGTCATTCCCTTCATTGCATCCTTGATGCTATTGACCGGCAAGCCACTAGCTTCACACTGCATAGCTCTGAGGTTAGGTGGTTCATCACATTAACTTACTATCTTATAAAAGTGAAACGTGAGCACCTGGAGATAGTCATTTCGTAAAGAATGAATAGAAAATCGAAACCAATCCTTCTATCTTTAACATCGTTCTCGTGTTACTTAGACAAAGATGCACCCTTCCATAAGTGTTGGCAAAAATGACCTACATTAGTCTTACCTATTGATACTTGACGTTATCAAGACGGTGCTTTCGGCAAAGCGAGAATGAAATGATTTTCAAAAATCATGTTTCTCTTAACTCTCTCATTTCGTTATTTACAAAACGATCTGAAATGTGGCTGTGATTGATCTTGCCATATTCAATCTCCTTGTTGAGCCTCTTTTTCGTAAGGTCGATGGAAGTATCGTTACACTATGATTATACTTCAGATAGTAGCTTATAAATAATAGCAAAATTGGCCAAATTCTGCACTCATGTTGCTGGAAACGGCACTCGAAGTTGGTTGGAAGAAACCTCCAAACAGGTTCTTCCATTCATCCACGGCAGAGACTGATAAACTACCTACTAAACTGCACCACGTCTAGATTTTGGAGAGCTGTACGTTGAACATCAAAAATAAAGTACAGAAAAAAGCAGCACTTTTCCGTGAACTGTACCCTGTTCTGACCCCTTAAAAACGTGTTCTTTGGCTGCTTTCAAAGGTTATATATTCGTTTGAGAGCTCAACTCAAAGAACTTTGGATGGAGTGATTAATTTTTGAAATCGCTCCACTATTAATGTGGAACAGGAAAAATAAAATTCTGTTTCAAAAGATCAACTGTTTTTGAAACCCCGAAAAAAACATTCAAGATAATTCCAAAAAAGAATGCTTTAAGCTTAAACGAGGTTGATACGCCAGGGTCATACACCGGTGTTTCGGAGGTTTCGGCCTCCTCGTCAGTGACCCTCGCCCCACATTCAGCCCTGCATTGAAGCAAGGAGGGAGGCGCATGTGGTGATGGCACAAAGTACAATGACACTGGTCCATCACCACCTCGCAGTCGATGTATTTTTGTATCAACCTCGTTAAGCTCAAAGCATTCTTTTTTGGAATTATCTTGAATGTTTTTTTTTCGGGATTCAAAAACAGTCGACCTTTTGAACCAGTTTTGATCTAACAGCAAAAATCCATCGAATGAGAGGTGGTGATGGACCAGTGTCATTGTACACTGTAGCCATCACCACATACGCCTCCCTCCTTGCTTCAATGCAGGGCTGAATGTGGGGCGGGGGTCACTGACGAGGAGGCCGAAAACTCCGACACACCGGTGTATGACCCTGGCGTATCAACCTCGTTTAAGCTTAAAGCAATCTTTTTTAGAAAATTCGTTTCTCATTCATTTCTCGCTGATTAAAGCAGTTTCTTCGAAATTTTCTTCAGTAAAACGATAGAACAAATGTCAAGAGCAATCGACAACATGATGCATTTGATTTTGAGAAGGATTTCTGATGCGCTGTAGCGATCGAAGAATTTCGGGTTTCGGCAAATTCTGCATTGAGAAAAGCCACGGGGGGTAGCGACTATATTGCGAAATCCCTTCTCACATAGTGGCAGAGCACGGCGATTTGGTGTCAGTGTTGCACTGCGTGAAACTTAACATTCTTTTGACTGCTACAGCGCAATGAAAAGTTCCCTTCAAAATCCAAACACAGTGCTGGAATCGACGAGACTTGATCTGTCGATGATTGCTAGAAGTCTAAAGGAAAATCTTTGTTCAGCGAAAAATATTCGAATGAAGAGCTTAATCTTAACCCTACTTTTACAGCTCAATAATGCAGCGCATGTGTGCCAAAATAATGCGTCTCAGTACGCAATCTCCTAGGTTTGAAGATGACGTTGAATCGGATGGTCAGGGTTGTAATAAAACAGTTTGTTAGACAAAAGAACACTCTCTATAGAGCGATGACTGTCCAAAAAAAGTGCCTTTCTCTCTAGCTGAAAGCAAGAGTCAGAAAAGAGTCCATAAGAATTTTTTCTTCAATCCAGGTCAGTATAATATTTCTTCGCTTTGTTACTTGCACACGCTTTGTGAATTCCTGAAAGAAATATGGCAGAAACATGTATAAAGTGTGGAAGGATGATCAGTGGTGTAACGAAAAGATGAAGAACTCAGTTTGCGTTTGACTCTTAGTTATCAGAATATAATCAGATACCTCGTAAAGAGTTTTACAATAAATGCCACTAGCATATATCTAACAGCAGTAGTCAATATTAGTCTAAAAACTCATCGCAAAAAGTTACGTTGCTCACAAGGGTATGTTTGGATGTAGAAAGTGTGATCCAGGAGAATTATAAGCTCATAGTTCAATTTTTTTTATCTTGTCATTTGGAGCATAGATGAAGAGTTAGCTATGTGGATCGAAGACTGTTCTCATAAACTTATTACCTAAAAGCACAATAATGGTCCTTAGTTCTCTCGAAGACAGTCAGGATATTGTAAAATCTTCTCCCCTTACCATCAACAGTTTATCTGACAGAGTATACCTTGTTGCCATTTCACTAACAACAGTCGCTATTCTGAACAAGAGAAAAAAAAAGAGCAAACAGGCGTGCCACACTTTGCACAGAATAGAGGTCAAGGAAATTTACACCCAAGTTCAATATCTGCGTTAAGTAAAATGATGATTGACTGAAGACTATCAAGCATAACAAAAAACCTCTATCCACCAAAAGAAAAACTACAAGAAGGAGATACGCTGAAAATTCGTGCGTAGTTTCCCGATTTGCCTATAATGGCCTCACGCACAAGCATTATATGCTAACAAGGTTACTATTTCCCGGCTCTTATTACATCGCACGGAACACGAATTCTCAATTTTAGGCAAGGAAATATTAACACAATGAGAACGAAAATAAGTAATGAGAAAATGCCAATACTTGATATCATTACATGCCTTATAGGCAACATTCATACCTCGAAATCTTCTTCAGTAGATTTCTTTCAGTAAAACTAATATTGTGTGGAGGTTCAGTGGTTTTTGCTGTGTGGTCCCTGCATTTGTCTCAGGCAGTGACCCGATTCGATATCTGAATATGGTTAGATTGTCCTTAGCGGCGCATTACAGTGGCTGGTTGCACTCAAGTTGTTACGGGCTCAACTTTAGTCTGTGTGACCGTGTCTTCTGCCAACTTGTCTCTTGTAACCGACAAGAGCACAAAGTTCAAATCCTTTATATGGGTTATACAAAACAATGTGGTGAAACCAAACAATGAAGTGGTACCACCAAACAATGTTGTTATAGCAAACAACCTATAATATACATACATTACTGTAATATATCACAAGGACAATATATATATGCGATTGCGACATATTGTTTTGTGAACATATGTCAGTGAATGTGATGTTTCGTCTTGTAACGATAATATGAATAAGAGAACGTAATTGATGAGATGTATCGTCGTGTGACGAAGCATGAATGTTGTTATTATCGAGCATGACTAGGCGGCGGAGTCCGTTTGGGATTGCTATGTTCGCCCCCAAGTAGAAGCACCGCGGAGGGATCCAGTGGGTGAGTATATAGTGTTAGCAGTGGGGTTACTACTGATTATATATGGGCAGAATCCCTAAACCGCGGTGGTGGGCCGAGCATAGCCTAAAGGAGTCTATTCCTCCACGTAGTGATATGTTCCGCTCACAATTCTATTGAGTTCATCTGACAGTTGTATGAACTCAACCTTGTGATAGCAATTAGTCACATATGTGTATGTGGAGAGAGCAATAATGAGTCGACAATGAACTGAGGTGAGGTGGTCCGGCTCATGTCAGACGACCGTTCGGATGATGCCCGGCGATCGAACTGCCTGTTGAGGTTGGTGGCAGCTGGGTGCCGCCCTCGCCACTTGGACCGTTTTTCTGCTTAAGGTCCTCGAACCTCTGCGGTATCACTTGCTCTCTAGAGTTATGAACCATCTGCGTTGCTTAAATTATCATGTAAATCCGGAAAAGATAGCAAAGCTCCATTAGGAGGTTTGCTATAAATATTATGTTCAGGAAAGAGTTCTTCTAGACTATCGTTCATGCAGGGTGGAGTATCTGATAGTTGGACAATACTTGGAGACATATTGTTGGGTAGTAAATCGGTTGAACTTTAGTTGAATCCGTCACTCAACCATAGGTTGCAAACGAACTTAGAGGAGACCTGTCAATTTACCACCCACATCAGTTTATAAATTTTGTTGGTAAGGCGTACTGATACAAAGTAAAAACGCAGACTTCTCAGCCGAAGTCATGTCGATCCCGAAGCATTAGTTGCCCAATAAAATGAGTGGTCATTTTCAGAACGTCAGCACGTTTTGGTCTGACACTATGAAGAATACACAGAGAAAAATTTTAGTAAGGTTCGATACGGTTCATTAACCTAGTTCAATCGCATGCGTCCATCTCAATGCACAAGTAAAAGCAAAGTTTGCCGTGAATGCTTCTTTCAACACATTAAGATCCCAACAATTTCCATTTGTGGCCATGTTTTCTTTGCCACAGATCTTTACTCAGTTGATATCCTGAACATTGAAAATTTTAACAAACGGCTCGTGAACAGCTACGCTTCGCCCCAAATAATTTACACAGAGGAAAATTTTTTTCTTCAAACTTATCGCTTAATTGAATCCTGGTGCTTTAGTTCTGTGTCTGCATGTTGAATTTTTGAGCTAGAGACACTTCACTGGCACGAAAAGATGCTTAATCAGTATGGAAACTTGTATGAACTGTGATTGGAGTATGTAAAGAAGTACGCGTGCAGAGTGCACATTCATTTATCACATACTTATTTGTATTTATCATAGTGCACAATCTTTATATAATGCACATTTCCTTCACACATTTAGAACACATCAGAAACTAAAAGTGGTGACAGAAGCGGAAGCTCCACTGTGTAGTAGTAGTAGCAGGCGCTTTAGTATGGGTATTCTTCAGACTACCGAACACACAAGAACGCCACGTGATACGGGTAGGCTTTTTTCACCAAGGAACTTGAAGAGAGATATGATGCCTATTAAATTTCTGCGAATAAGTTGACCTTCTGGGTTACTCTTTTACGCGATGTGGAATTGGAACGCTTGCTGTTGCCCGCTCTAGTCACTCGGCAGTCAGTGAGACGTTAGGTGACGCACATGTGAATATCTAAGCAAAGTATTGCTGTGTAGACATAGTCATGCGACCTTTGATAGAGTGCTCTTGCAGCGTAGTGGTGGAAATCTGTTGACTTGGCATAGAATTATATTGGAAGTACAAAAAATAACCACGGTGAAGCTGGTCATCGTTTAGCAATCCAACTAATACGACAAATAATAGCCAAAACATGTAACTGCTTCAATGAGGAAGTTCTGAGCCGCAGAATTGCTTATTCAGCATCGATCTTCGCTCGTAGAAAACTTTAAGAAAGAAACAAATCTCGCTGCATTTTGAGACGGAGAATTCTCAACAACATTTTAAAATAAATGAGATTTTCTGCTTCACACACCTTGAGCTCTGTATAACACCGTCGAGAATTTCGTCGAGCCGCTCTGCGCCACCTGTGTTGCACTCTTAGCATGTCCTCAATATTTTCCTATACGAATGCATTCCAATTTCATCAAAGTGCGGATTGTTCTGCCTCATAAAAAGATCTACTGCCTTTATGAGTTCTTTCCTCCACGACCAACTCTGAAATAGTTTCTTTACTGTTTACTAATTTTGGTGGTTTCTTGGTAACAGGCTGTTTCTTTGCTTGTCACTTCTGCTTCAAAAAATTCTATAAAATTTTCCATTTTGTTGCTGTTATCTTATCAATGACGATGCAGATTTCTAGGGCCACTAAGTCTGAGACGCTGATGAGAATATCATGACTTAACAAACGCGATTTATTTCTCAAAGTCGTCTGCAGAAACTTTGAAAGCGAACACTGTGTTTCGCTTTTACCAAACAGTATATGTACTTTCGAATTTTGCTACTAAGAAAAAACAATGTGTAATTGCAATGTTTTGTCGATTGCGAATATCATTTCCTGGAGAGACAGGATCTTATGTTGCCACCATCAGAAATAAATAGACGGAAATTGTCACCTAAGGACTTAATACAATCACTAATTTTTCTGTTTTAATAGCCACGCAGCTTATTGCCGCTCAATTGACATGCAGCCCACTTCATCGATCGAATCCATGATATTTCGGAGAATCTGTCACAAGAGAGCTTTGAAAGGTTTTGCTTTGAAGTAAGCGAGTTCCGAACCTCTGAAGCTCTTCGAAAGTCTAAAGAGCTGCCAAAGAAACGTCACTCGCGTACGAGTGATGAGCGCCAAATCAGTTCTTGCAATATTAGTGTTATAAATGGTAAAAAAATTGTTAGCTTTTCAGAAAAAAAATGAATGTTCTTGTGAACTTGGCGAGAATTCCGAGCGATCCATTCATGATTCGTGCCACAATCTCGGCAGTGTTTGGATGTGGAGTGATGCCTGCAGGTCAAAGTAATGATTAGAAGATGTCATGCCACTGCAGATTTTCCCCATTCTATAAAGAAGTTTGTGAATACTAATCAAGATGAAATTGTTTATAATTTATCAGTAGCCTAAATTTAGAGATTTTCAAACCTTCGATATAAGAGTTTAGATTTTGTATGGATAGTTGAAGTGAAAATTTTTTTCAACATGATAATTCATTTTGAATTATTCGCCAAACACCACAGATCCTTTGTAGTGAGCACTAGAAACTTCACTGTCACTGGTTTTACTCTGCCCGTCGCCATGGTCTACTCTACTGCGCCCAGTGTGCCGACCCAGGTCCCTGGTATTGCAACTAGCGAGACAGGAGCTGCGGGATTTGTTCAGCGCCTTGTAATACGAACAGTGAGCTACTCGATTTGAAGGTTTTTTGAGAAATGTAATGAAGACGTAAGGAATGAGCTATTTTTGTCGTTATGTCATCCTTTCAGTGTTAACATGTTTTGCATAGCTGGGCATAAACTGAGCGGAGGTGCTTCCAAGTAAACTTTTTGAAATAATGAAAAGATTCGCTCTTCAGGTCTTTGACGCTCTAGAAAGCCAAGCTCGTAGTGCACTCCTGCCTGATGCTATCATTTCGGCTATTTTGCATCAACTCACCGTAACAGTCTCATACACACCTTTGATGTGTGCGAATGTGTGTTTCGGTTTGATGGACCAAAATCAGCGTGGTATATCATCCGTAATTCTTAGAGATTTTAAGCTGAATTACAACAAGTTTCAAAAAAAGTTCGCCTATTTCTTTTATTCTCCGAATAGTAAACAAATGTCAGAGAATTATCAAAAACGTCCTAGTAATGGGTAAACTGATAATTCCTTTTTATTTAACGCTTCTATCGATCTTAAGTTTTTAAAGTATACCCGTTGATGTAGAGTGATGTGTAAAACCTTTGCATCAGTTGGGACTCAGACCCACATCTCACTCTATCCGGGAGCACGTGCCCTAATCCATTACACCTTTGATATCCATTTGCTCACCACTCTTCCTACGCTACAACGCATTTATCTGCCAGAGACAGCCGTCCGGCCTGGCCCAGCTAGTCGCTTATCGACATTGAACCCAGTGTAGCTGAAACATCATACCACCGTTAAAAGCGGATAAATAAAAAGGAATTTTATTTGATCATTTAATACCCAATATCTGTCACATGACCTGGGTCAGGCCGTTGGCGGCTGGTCGCTGACAGATAGGTGCTTCGTAGAGTAGAAAGAGTGGTGAGCAAAACAGGCGCCAACAGTGCAATGAGTCAGAGCAGCGCTCCCGGATAGAGTGAGATGTGAATTGGAGTCCGACAGACGCGAAAGTTCTGCACGTCACTCTACATCAATGGGTATATGGGGAAGACTATTATAACGGCAACAAGGTGTAAACACTTGACTTTGATGCTTTTTAACGAATTTTCTATATCTTTTTTGGAGAATAGTGTAATACTGGAGTCTCAAGTGAGGACCAAAGTGTTTCGAATATAGAAGATAATCGGCGCCTGAAGTATTTTCAGTCTTCTGCTGTAATGAAAGAACACACCTTTTAACGCTGATAGTTTATTGTAGTCAAGACGATGGAAACGAGTTGCATCATTGTCGACAACACGGTAACGGCAATTTGCTCTAATATGGATGTTGGAATGCACAGATGTACGCTGCCACCCCCGAATCAGGGTGTGATGATAACGCCTGTGCCTGACCCGCACTTGAGAATTTCGGGTTCTCTCTCGGTATTAATCTCATTTTTTTCGCACAGTTTTGTTTCGTGATAAAATAATTCTTCGCAGACCACAAACATTATCATGGCGAACTGGTCTGAAACCATGTAGCAATGTGCAGTGAATCGAGCGGCTTCGAATGTTGGCATCGGGTCCATTGGATCGCACTTCCGGCATTTGCTGCTGTCGACTGAAACTGAATCAACGTGTTATCGAAGAAAACATTCCCACTGGGCCGTTATTTATTGTAACATTACATCAGCAATAAACGGAGACATCATCTCAGTGTTGATTAGTCAGAGTAATGCAATAAACAGCATCGAAGTGTATAATGTGATAAACTCAGACTTAGCGCTTTTCAAAAAATTGGGAAATTTATAAATAAAATTCACGTAAAAAATCTTTCCGTTTATAACTCGAAATTCTGGTGTCGATAGAGCAATTAGCTGAAGAAGGATTTCGAAGTTGGAAGCAATAAAAGATTTACAGTGAATGACTAAAATGTCAGTTAAAATGGGATCTACTGCGACAGCACTTTGTCTTATTAGAAATATACTCATGCATCAATCAGATGTGGCCATATTTCGTAGTTAATTTTACTGAATGATATCAAATAAAAAAGTCACTTCTCAGAAACTCGTATTCAGACATCCAGGTCCTGAGTATTATAGCTCTATCCACAGCTATCAGTCCAGAGAAATGCAAAGCTTTACCTAAAATTGTGGAGTTATGACTTATCACTAAACGCTTTGATTACGACGGTTCACGTTTTTAACGACATAACAAGTAAATGAGAGAAAGCAACTTTTTATTGTGTCATTTGCCTTTTATTCAGATTTTCTGTGGTTTTCGTATAAGATTTCGCAATAAAATACATATGCCATCTTTTTCCAAAGTAGTTATCAGACATTCTCACTTCTGAAACATATATCAGTCTTCGACGAACCTCTTTTATGAAGTGATCTATATTCAGTCGGTAGGGAGAGCGCATGGCTCGCTCTCAAGTACTGGATGCGGGATTGGAGCGGAATCCTTTTGTGAAATGACGAAAACGTGGTGACATATGCTGAGAACCCTTTGAGAGTTCTATATTTATCTTCTACATTCATCTGTTTAGTGCATACACTAGCGATGGTGCATCATATATATCATATAATTGAGAACTATTGGCCGAAAATTGTAAATATTCACCTTAAATTATTTGAGAGTCTGCCCTATGAAGATAAGGTGGAGAAATTTTGACAATGGTCTTGTGGACACTTTTTAGACATTTTATTGATCCTTTTTCATAGTGATTTTCATTGTGCAGATCCCAGTACTTCGGGCATTTAATTCAGTTCGTTTTTCGTCTTCCTCTTGAACGTCGTAGAATACTGGCTGAGCGTGTCTCCTCAGAATCTTGAGGATAGCTGGCGGTGACGCTCCATAGGGCGCTCGATGTAGAGTGATAATGTTTGTGATCTGCAAAGATATCCTTCTCCATAAAGCAAAGTTGTATGAATAGAAGAACGGATTCCATACTGAGAGAGATCCCAAAACCGTTAAGTGTGGGCGGGACAATTCCATTATTTGTATTTATCAGTATTCTCCCATTATTTAGTATTTAGTATTCTCCCATTATTTGGGGCCCACCAGGCAACACCGTACATGGCTTGTCTCTTTTACACCCATTCGGCCACGCGCCTTCTGCTTTCATGTAGAGAAAAAGAACTGTAGTTCCGAATGCGTCAACTATTCAAAATCAATGGAGCAGTTCTGTTCGTCAAGATGTCGAAGATTATGGAAAAGGATACGCAGTGCGTTCAATGGCGACCGATTATTTACGAAGAGCTCAAAAGAAAAGAATGGTGACCAACGAATGCTTGCAGCTGAAGTAATCTACTGGGGTTCTCATTCACGAGAAACGGAAAATGGAAGGTTTGAATTGCGCTCGAGCTGCTCAATGAGATAACATGTGACACAAGTTATGACAAGCCATACAAAAATTGTTTTGTGAAACAAGTGTGATCAGATGATTTACACAAAATATTTAATATCAACAGTGGTCAAAATCGTCTCTTTGATATAGCATCGTATGGGAATGTAGGGTAAACATTTATAACAGTATTAATCATCGATTAATAATCAAAGTAAAACGATACGAAATTGCTAAAACATAGGAGCTGCTCGAACACGAAACTTTTACAGCACAGAACTGCTATAACATGGAACTGCTCCAACACGGAACTACCACAGCACGAAACTGTGACAACTCGGAACACTCATTCAGCATCGATTGCTCGTGAAAGGACCTAAATCACGGTTTATGATTATACACCACTGACTATTTGACTATCTTGATTTGTCATTTGTCAGATAGGTAACACAGGATTAGTTATGTTTTCAAGTTGGAAAATCCTTATTAATATGGTGAAAAGGTTGGAGCTCTCTGCTTTGCACACATGTGACTCCCATAGTGAGAAAAATGTGTTCTATAAGATTTTTGATCTGTTGGAGATGCAACCGTTAGCAGAAAAAGCTCAATAGCTTGAAATCTGATCTATTGTATGCTTCGCTGCTTCAATTTAAACTGGAGTGCCACTTTTCCATTGGCAATAGTGTCGTAATAACATTAAGGGCATTTATCACTCCTTAAAGCACAACAGTATTAGCGTTAGTTAGAGTGATGTCTTAGGTAAAATGTTTGGGATACTTCAAGAAGCAGGATACGATTGAGTAGTAATGATTGTTGAGTATGAAAAAAACTACTATCTTCCCGAGTTTTGGATAATCCTTGAAAACATTTCAGAAATGAAGTAGATCACTGGACTGTTATACAAATAAAGTGAGACTTCGTGTGAAATGCATGACAGCAAATTTTCTTTCATGTATACATTGTAGAGAAGCTGAGGACGTTCACAAACATCCTCTTCGACAAATAGCTTGAAGGGCATGAGATGGTGAGCAAAGAAGCCTCTGCCAAGCGTCACCACAACTGGTTTTCTACAACGTCCACTGCACCACCCCAGTTCATTGCACATTATATTGAAGTATAGGATTCTCCCCTTTCACGATAAAATCTGATGTTTTCGGGCAGTTTTTCGCCTACGATCACTTTTGACACGGCTACAATTTTGCTTTCCATTAATGATCTTTCTCGGTGTATGTCACTACCTTTTTTTTCTGATCTCTCCATTGAAAATTTAGAATTCGTACTTCGAAATCCTTAGTATTAGTCTACCCTCCCTTCCTTCCATCCCCGTTAGGTAAAAAGATTTCTTATGTGCACACTATTTGAGAAGGTAGTCAACGCACTGAAACTTAAAGAAGAGCTTGCCGTTTCGTAAAGATCTATCGCCACAAGTGGTTGGCAGAGAAAGCTATGCTGGTGTCAATCTATATCTTCTTTTACAGCTTTTTCCCAAAAGTGATTATATGAATTGACCTCCTGACGACAGCAAATATTTTTTTAAGTGTGGCTTCCATGTCGTAGCATCTGAAATGAGAAGGCGGAAACCTGAAGCTCCTCTTCTCTTTTCCCTTTTTTCAAGAAATTGGTGCACTTACTGACATCTCTCTTCAATAGTCTATTCCATGCAGCTTGCTGTCATTGGAAATTTGGCAAGTATTTCAATTCCTTGTCCGATTTACCCCATGCTTCAAAAAGAAATCATCGCATAACGTGTTGTGAAAGACTTTGTTTTCAAGCAACCTGAAACTTTGGACCTCTTGGAAGACTCAAAATGCTGCCAAGAAGAATCCGACCTACGTATAAGTGCTAAGCAAGAGATTCGTCGTTGTCTTATGAATGAATCTCATGCACACAGTCCTTAAATTTTCCCAACTTTTGCTCAGAGCTGATCAATGACATTAGTGATAGTTTTTTAGGAACCGGAAATGGAAATTCTTTCAAATATGGCAGGAATTCCGACCAACTCCTTTATGTTTCCGCTGTTGGCCACAATCTCCATAGTGCTTGGATGTGGAGTGATGCCAGCAGGTCAAGGTACTAAATGGAAAATTGTTTTGGCACTGCGAAAAATTCGTTAGGAGAGCGTGCGAGCCTCATAAGAATGAAAAACGTTCATTACTAACCAATGCTCTGAAGATGTTGGGATCAGAGTTTTGATGAAGTAACTGAATTTGGGTAAAAACGAGGGTAAATTTTTCGACATAATGATTTGTTTCTTCATTCGACCGTTTTTTTTTATAGCCACGGCTTAGAGCGGTAGTGATCTGATAAGGATATAACATGTTCTGAGCCGTTGTCAGCTCCAGTACTATACAGGGCGCCTGTTTCGCCCTTCCAGGAACTCATCAGTTGCATCGTCCTCGATTCCGATTCTTTGAGGCTAAATAATTCTTTATGAAGGAATCGACAATGCCAGGTATTTCCACCATCTGATTTGTGGTGATTATAAACGGCGTCGAAAACTTCACAGAAGATAATTTAGCCTCAAAGAGTCGGCTAATCCGAGAACGGTGCTACTGATGAGCCCCGACAAAACGAAACAGGCGCCTGTATAGCACTGGAGCTGACAGCGGCTCAGCACGTGTTATATCCTTATGGATTATAATGATTTCCTTGTTAATTAATCACCAAAAAAGCTATTAAAATCTGTTCGAGGGAGCACTAGGAACTTCACAGTCAGTGGTTTCACTTTGCCTGTCGCTATGGCTTACTCCAGAGCATCTAATGTTTTGGCTCGAGTCCCTGGTATTACAACTAGCGAGGCAGGAGCTACAGGATTCGTGGAACTCCTTGTAAAAGCAAACAGTAAGGCGTAACTTTGAAAAATCATGTGTTCTCTTCCTCTACACGATATAGGAAAAGGTGTGAGAAATGGACTCCAATCCTTTAACGATATGTCAGCCTCTCATTGTGTATGCGTTTTGAATAATTTCACACAAGCATATTGAAGACACTTCCAAGTAAACTCTGTGAAATAACGAAAAAAATTGCTATTCAGGTCTTTGACGTTCTAGACAGCCAAGCTCGTAGTGCACTACTACCTGATGCTGCCATTTCGATCATTTTGAGTCAACTTACTGTGACAGTCATTTACACACCATTGATGTGCTCGAATGTGCGTTTTGGTGTATTGGATGGTGATAACCGTGAGTATTTTATCTTTGAATTTTGAAGGATTTGAGCAGAAACATAGCAGGTGTAACTGGTTTCAGTTCTTTTATCTTGTCAAAGGAATATGCCTTCCTAGAGCTCAGAAGAGTTTATTGCAGTCGGCATGGGCAAAAGTGCTTGCATCATCGTCGACAGCACGGTGACGGCAATTTGCACTAATATGGATGTACAAGAGAGGCCATGTGCACCAGGGCCAGTGCCACGTCCCAATGGTCCGAAAATAACGCCTGTGCCCGATCCACACTTGACAATTTCGGGATCTCTCTCAGTATGTGTTTCAGTCCTCTATTTAGACAACTTTGTTCTGTGACGAAGGATTTCTCCTCAGACCACAAATATTATCATGGTGAGTTGGTCAAACGCAATGTGGCAAAGTGTAGTGAACAGAGCGATTCGTATGTTGGCATCGGGTCCATTCGGGCGGCATTTCTTTTCAGCGACTGCTACCGTCAGCAGAAACTAAATTTGTCGTGCGATGTATTTGAGGCAAACACTTTCATTTTGCTGTCATTTACTGTAGCATTACCGCAGCACTCTACGGACAAATCATCTCAGTGATGATTACTCAGAGTAATCTATCAAATTACATCAAATTGTGTAATGTGATAAATATGAATTTAGCTCTTTCTTTTGAAAACAGCTGAAAAATTTGCAAAGGGAAAATTTACATTAGAGAATTCTTATCTATAATTCAAGAAAATGTTACTGTCGTTGTCTCACTAGTGGCCACAATGACAGTACTTGAAGAAGGATTACGTGGACGATAACAATGAAAGATTGTTATGAACAACTAGAATGAGATCAACTGAGACAGCTCTATCAAACTTTCAATGAGAAATGTGTTTATTCGGTCTTAGAGAAAGTGCCCAGTGATAGATGATGTGAAGATTGAGCTGCAAAATTACATATTCCCCACTAAAATTTTGAGCAGTACAAGATACTTTTCACATATAACGA
>JAHQIW010004416.1:0-93794 GCA_019055375.1 Parelaphostrongylus tenuis | reverse complement strand
AGAAAAGTTATCAAAAACATTTCACAACAAAACTTGTGCTTCGTTTTTGTAAGTCAAAATGTTCTTTGCAGACTTTCACAAAAGCAAACCTGTGATTTCGGCGACTTGTCTATTGTGAATATCGCTATTCTTCGGAATAGTCGTGAGTTTCATCTCGCAGCATCATAAATTCGAAGGCGTGGACTGAATTACGGCCACGCCACTTGAAAAATTGGCGCATTAATTGATATTTCTCAAGTTTTCCCTTTATGCAGCTCATTGTCATTCATCATTTGACACTTGTTTTACAACACTAACCGATATCTTCGTGGTTTAGCAGAATCTCTCATAAATGTACTTTGAAAGGTATTGCTTTGAGTTAGGTTGGGACTGCCTGATGCACATGAGAGTTTAAAAACTGGTCAAGGTGGTGTCACTCACGTGCGAGTACTGCTGTATTCCTGTAAGAGACGTGATGCAGAAAATAATAAACATACCTGCAGTTGAGTTTACGACATTCGCATAGCTTTCAGGAAACAAAAATTTTTCAATGAACATGGTGAGACATTCTAATCCCATTATATTTTCGCTGCTGGTCACAGTCTCGGCAGTGTTTGGATGTGGAGTGTTGCCTTCAGGTCAAGGTAATGAATAGAAGATTGTCAAAGCCTTAAAGATATTCTCGGTCATAGATAGAAGTCATGAACCCTAATCAGTATGAATATGTCTAACATTTCATTAGTATTCTAGCTCTCAACCGACTCTTGATAGATTATTTTGAATTTTGGATAAAAAGTAGGTAAGAACTTGCGAATCACAGTATTTTAGTCCTTAATTATTTGCCATGAAAACTATGAAATTCACTGCAGGGAGCACTAGAAACTTCACCGTCACTGGCTTCACTTTGCCTGTTGCTATGGCTTACTCTACCGCACCTGATGTTCCGCCCCAAGTCCCTGGTATCGCAACAAGCGCGGAAGGAGCTAAGCGATTTGTGGACCGTCTCATAATGCAAACAGTAAGCTGCGACTCTTGAATTTCGAATAATTTTTTATTTCACGCGCGAATCAGGAAAGGGTAAAAAGCAAGCTGCAGGTGTTGGCAGCATGTGAGCCTCTCGATGTAAATATGCTTTGCATCGCCTCGTATGAACTGATCAAAGATGCTTCCAATCAAACTCTTTAGAGTAATGGAAGAGTTTGGTCTCCAGGTCTTTGACGTTCTTGAAAGCCAAGCTCGTAGTGCACTCCTATCTGATGCTGTCATTTCGGCCATTTTGAGTCAACTTACTGTAACAGTCACTTACACACCACTGATGTGCTCGAAAGTGCGTTCGGTGTACAGGACCCAAGTGTGCGTGAGTATTCCATCTTTGAATTCGAAAGATTTGAAGCAGAAACACTGCAAGTTTCAAGAAAAGCACAGCTGACTTCTTTATTTTCTGAAATACAAACAATTGATAGAGTACAATTTTGTGCCTCTTTTGGAGAATGGTACATTGCTCGATTTTTCTCGTGATGCTCCGAAAAGCTACTACTAATGAAAGATTATCCGTGCTCAAAACTCATTTCAGTTCGTTTACGTTGTCAAAGCTATGTCTTTCTAGACAGAGTCTATTGCAGTCGAAATGAAGGAAAGTGCTTGCATCATCGTCGACGGCACGGTAACGGCAATTTGCACTAAATGAATGCACGGCGGCGCCATGTGCACCAGTGCCAGGAACTCTCGATGCTCGAAAATAACGCCTGTGCCCGATTCACACTTGACAATTTCGGGATCTCTCTCAGTATGAGTTTTCAGTCCGCTAATTAGACAACTTTGTTGTGAGAAAAGATTTTTCTGCAGACCACAAATATTATCATGGCGAGTTGGTCGAGAGCAATGTGGCAAAGTGTAGTGAACCGAGCGATTCGTATGTTGGCATCTGGTCCATTCAGGCGGCACTTCTTTTCGGCGATTGCTACTGTCGGCGGAAACTGAAATAAATTGTGATTTATCTGCAAGCAAACATTTTCATTTTTCTGTTATTTACTGTCGCATTAGCGCAGCAATAAATGGGCTAATCATCTCAGTATTGATTACTCAGAGTAATGCATCAAATTGCATCGAAGTGTGTGATGTGATGAATTTGATTTTAGCGCTTTGTTTCAGAAACAGCTGAGATATTTGCAAAAGGAAAATTTACATTGAGGGAATCTCTTTCATCTATTTTTCAAGAAAATGTTACTGTTGTCGCCTCACTAGTGGCCATAAAGAAACTAGTTTTAGAAGGATTACATGAACGAAAACATTGGAAAAATGTTATGAATAACAAGAATGAGAACAAAATGCGACAGCTTCGTAAAATTTCAGTTGGAAATGTATTCATTCTACCTTCGAGAAATGCCCATGATAACTGATGTCAAGATCAACCCTTTCGGGGCCGTGTGTACCATGAGTGGTACACGCGAATTTTCGTGATTTTCTCGTTAACTATAGACTTCTCTGTAGACTTGAGATGGCCATTCGATATCAGAAAAAAATTGCGGCTCTGATGGTAACGTTGGCTTTTGGAAACATTTTTTCATTGAGCTTTGACAACGAGGAAAAAATTGCGTTTTTTTCTTCGGAATGTGCAGTGTGATTTGCACTGGTGTTCACACTGACTTTTTACAAAGCAAAGGTTTTTCACCAGAGTTTCAGTAGTCATTCGTTAGCTCGAGAAATGCTGATTCTAAATATACACTTATTTTTTGAATTGAATAGCGAAGGTAGGTTTTTTGAGCGCTGTAAAAACTACAAATAAAAACTGCGTTTCGCTTCCGGAGTGCTTTGCGTGCTTCGCTATCGTTTATGCCTGGCCTTACAGTATTGTTTTGATAATCGGATAGTTCGAAAAATGTGGATTTTAGAAATTAATTTGGCTTTTCTGAACTAATTTTTTAGTGCCCTAAAGCAGGGAAATTAAGATTACATTTTACATTCTGAGTGAACATCTAGTCTCTTGATCTTCACAGTAGGTGTTTTGGTGATGGGTATAGTGAAATTCGTACCCTAGAGACAATTCATGATCAGAAAGAATAATATGTTATTAAAGGCCTTTTATAAAGTCTTTTTTGGTACAAGAGTATCATTAAGGAAAAAAAACGTATCTCCATTTACTACTTATTATTTTTTGACGATATGCAACAGTGTAAAACTAAAACGGATTTTTTTCAATTTATGACCTTTTCAAGAAGCTTATGTGCTGTGAAGAGCGCATGTGGCGCAGTGGTTAGAGGTGCCCTGCGTCGCACACGAGGCCAATGGTTCGATCTCGCGCTCATGGCTCACCAAGCCATCCATCCCTCCGGGGTCGGTAAATGGGTACCAGACAGGTCTCAGACTTGTCTGGAAGGATAAGCAGCACTGACTCGGTTCAGCGGGAGGCCACCGCGAGTCATTGTAAAGGCCAGATATGCATTCAGTCACCTCAAACGAAGTTAAAAATTGAAGTCGAATGCATGGCGCATCCTTCAGGGATTGATCAACGCCGAGAGCTTTATCCTTCTATCCTTTTTATTATGTGCTGTGACTTCTAGTACGCAGTGGAATAAGCATCCACAGCCCACAATCATCAATTTCTAGATCCCTTCTTTGGAGAAATTTCATATTCCCCACCCAAATTTTCAAGCTTTCCATTGATGTTGTTATTCTTTTGTTTGAAACATTTATTCAGCAAATGATAATTTATTAACAAGCGTCGATCACTGGCAGTTCACTCTAAGTATCAGTACAGGTCAACATTCACCCGCGCTGCATAGAATTTTGCTTGTTGCATTCAACAAATTTTGCGTTGTATAACAATAAACATCAAATCCTAAAATAATCAGTTTTCGGTTCATGTCTTCACCCTTGTACGACATGATTTTTCGACCTAAATTATACAACTTGTGGGATCTAAAACGCCTAGCAACACATCTCCAATGAGCAGTATTGAAACAAGGTAGACAAATGTGCTACTTACATCGACTGCACCTTGTGCTTACTCCTTTAGCTGTGTTTCGAGCATAAGCAGTATTGACACCTATCACCGGTTTTCTATAACATCGAGTACAGCGTCCATAACGTTACATGACTTCGGAATACGCCTCGGTGTCGACTGTGGAGCGACATGTTCCTGTAAGTATTTGAGATAAACTTCCACCTTGAATTTGGTGAACGAAATTTTCTTCGTGCAGGCTTTGTACATTTTCCACGCGTTCATTAGGCACATATGCGTCACCACGTAGAAGAACAGGCGGATGTATCTGAACTGCAAAGATAGATATTGCAAAGCAATATGGCAGCAACATGCACTCAGCACTTAGATGTCTTCCTAGTGTATGAGCAATAGGCAGCTATTTGGTCGGTGAAATCGACGAAAAACTTGTGCTTGTTGTAATCCTCCACAATCTCATACTCTCGAAAGGGGTCTCCTAAAGACATATGACTGCTCCAAAAATTTTTCATGTGTAGTAGCTTCACAACACTCATCTCCATGCACAAAGCTATGAATGTCTTCATTTCTTCCACAATGGTATCCTCACAATCGGCGTTCTTCTGAGTGCCATGGATATGTGTGTGCTCTACAGTCAACTCCCAAATATCGGTTATGAGCAGTTTGTAGAAATGAGCTGGTTGCCGACACCCGGCAGTGATACTATGCTGAACACCTGTCGCTGGGTCATCAAAGGGCAGGACGGTGGGTGGCTGCACATTACTGGTCCGATCACCAACTGCAATGTCAGCATTCAAGGAGCTCTTTGTACATCGTCAGTTCCGTCATCGCCATACTCAGAACTTTGTGGAGTGTGCACGTTTTTATCTACGTTGGCGTCGGATTAGTCATCAGTGTCATCGTCAGCATTTACAGCCAAGCCTTAGAGCATCGTTTCCCATTCTTCATCTTCGAAAGCTTCCCAGTCTTCTTCTCCTAATGCTTCCTAGTCTTTTTCTGTTGGCATGACGGCGCTGAAAGGTAAGCTGTCGAATATTCGCAAACAAAATAGCAAGTTGTAATGGAGAATAACTCAATCGATAGTAAGCTGAAGAAGAGAAGCGAATACTCGTAAGCAGCTAAACTACTAAAGCGATAACGGCGTGACAGGTAGTTAGCGAAAATGCTACAAAGTAATCAATGCAATTGTATAAACTTACCTTCGCGCACAAGCGCTATGAATTTTACGTATGTGATTGATTTGCTTGAGTACACATCTGGCAAAAGTTTGCAGCACGTCTTTGGAGGCAGTGTGTAAGATTTCAAGTTTCACTAGTGGAGAAGACCTTTTATCCAAAGTATTTATCTAGACATAACTTCTCTCACAATATCAGCAAATAGCAGCTTTACAAAATTCTTCTCACATGCGGATCCAATTTCTCAAAGTAACCTACAAAATAGACATATTTATACGCGGTACAATTACATTACCCAGAATATGCAGTGGCTAGTATGGCTTGTAGCTGATGTAAAATCATCATATTTTGTGAACTTGATACAGCAGCCAATTCAAGCATTGTCGAAACATCAGATATCGGTTGTCAGCAAAGAATCGATCTCTATACAGCGAGGATACAAATATAGCCTGCTATACTTACTACTTCCCCTGAATACGATTGACCCTTCTTGCACAAAAATCTTCTGCAATCCATAAGTTTTAATCTTCCTCATGTGCATCACTATATAAATTATTAGAAATGAACGAATCCTGGCTATAAAAATTTGGTTATGGTAGAATTATCAATGACCTGGCATTCCATGCATTGCGCAACAGCTCCTTTTGACATACTGCTTATTTTTCCAATTTCCAGTCACTATTATAACTCTCAAGTGTTATTTCCAGTAAAATATATCAAAACTGGTCGATTTATATCATTATAGTCTTTGTACACCTTATTACGATTGACGGAATGCCAACATCACTGTGATTTCGTAGTAAAAGAGAGCCTTTATTCTCAAACATAGAAGTTATATTTGCACTAAAAGCATACGAATGTGTAGAGAAAATCTTATACAATCGAATTTTCACTAGAAACCCTAGACTTTTATCCAAACTGATGAAAAAACCTAATCAAATGTCGAAAATCGACAGTTTGCACTGCGTGTGGTTAATACAACTGGTGGTCCCGAAAGGGTAAAGCTGCAAATTTACATACTCCACGTTCAAATCTTGAGCGGTTTAAAATACTTTCCGCATATAATAATGGACTTTTATATTGAAATTGAGTTTAATAACCTCTAAGTGTACCAATAATGGTACATTCGTATCTGAAGGTCTTTCTCTCTCGATAAAAGTTTTCTCTCAGCTATTTAACAATCATTCAAAAACTCAAATCTCTGCTTTTTCAGCGACATTAATAGTTTGGAAAAAGACTTTATATTACGATGTAGCAGCGAAAATAAAATTGCGTTTCACACTCAATTTGCTTCATTTGTTCGGCTGGGGTTTCGATATGGCTCTTCCACAGAGAACATTGAAGATGTAGTGAAGAGTAGAAAGAATATCCGACTCCGTGCCCACCTTTTCGACTCGACAATAATCTCTGTCCTAACGCATTTAGCAGAAACCTGGTCGCTGCCTAAGAAGGATGAAAGATCACTGGGCGTTATCGAACGCGCAGTCGAAAGGTCGATGCTAGGAGTATCCGTATCTCGCAAATGAGAGAAAGGATCCGAAGTTCCGACCTACGTCAACGATCAAAGATCAGAGACGCTACACGCCAGGATATCGAAAATAAGGTGGGCCGGACACGTGATGCGCTTCAACGACAACCGATGGACAAGAGCCGTTACCGACTGGATTCCTCGGGACGTCAAGCGCTCTGAAGGAAGACCACTGATCCGCTGGTCCGATTTCTTCACAAAAGTGATAGAAGAAAGATATGATGCTCAGCGAATCCCTAGAGCGAGGAGGACCCACTGGGCTACTCTTGCACGCGATAGGGAAAAATGGAAGAGTTGCTGGTACCTGCTCGAGTCACTCGACGATCAACGGGACGACAGTTGATATAGGTGATACGTTCCTAACTTAATATTTGACCACTTAGCTAACGAGTATAAGTTACATAAGCATACAAGAACACCCAACGTCAATTAAACCATTCATAGGTCACTTCAATTATTCGTATAATCTGCCACCACATGTACAGATCTAAACATTTTTGCGACATTTTCGTTTACTGGTATTCACCACCTGCATCTCGGATTTGTGCGTGAATATCGATCGCTGTTTGGGGATCTCGCCTTATTCATAAATAGTACCACGTGTGGTCAAAATGATCCTTCCTAAGGTTTTGATATAGCTTAGCTAGAGTGTTCTTAGGGTTGCACTTATATTAGCCCTCGCGAAGAATCCTTTCGGCTCTTCTTCCTCGGACGAAACGGAATGAAGGCTAAGAATTTCTCTCTGGGCAAAAAATCTACATGAGAATAATAGTGATCAAGCGAAAGCTTGATGTTCGATATAATGTTAGACATGTTTGCTAGTTGAGAAGGTTTTTTTATGAAGCTGCAGCATTCAACGTGAAAATTATGTTTCACAAGCTCCGAACCCTTCTCTATTGATGCCTTTATACGAAAAGCGATCAACATGTAGAGAAAATCTTGTAGCATCAAAGTTCTACGTTTTATGCGGAGATTTTCACAGAGTGAAAAAAGAAACTAATTTTCAACAACAAAGATTGCACTAGACATGTGAAACACCCATGTCTGCTTGGTCTATCAATCTCGCGTTACCGATCGACAAACACCACTATAGTTTCGACAAGCAATGCGTGGCGTACGTGGAATTTAATCTCACTTTACCTTGCTATAATGTAGTGAAGCGATCTCTTAAAAAAAATACAGCGATGATTAATTGTCGCAGCTTGGGCTACGGAATGCTCTCATAATTCAGAAGAAGAGCCGTGTATTGCGAGAAATACGCTTGTGTAAAGCCAAAATAATCCCTTTTGCTACAGTGCTGTGGAATAGCATTCCAAAAAGCAAGCACATTATGAATTGCCGAGATTTTGGCTGCCAAACAATATTAGCAACTCAAGGAAAAAATTTAACTAGCAAAATATAAGTACAATAATAATAAAAGTTTGCTACACGTGTAGAAAATAAATTTATTTTCAATGCTGTAGTGCTGTAAAAGGGCCTTTTTGAAAAGCAGGCAAGTTATACATTTTATCAAAAATTGAGTTTTTGATTGATTATCAACATTCTTATGGAACGCACCTGTCCAGCACAAGGGATGCGTTCTTTATTTTGTGCCATCTAGCGAAAAAAACCACCTTTCTACAATCAGTTTAATAATGTGCGGTACTTTCCAATTGTACATCTCGAGATCTATCACTATGCTTTCTATTTGACCAGCCATAACAGAATGATAGTGGCAAAACACATCTTTTCTCCTCTTCACAGTTTCTCTGTCAATCACAAAATTTCCCACTAATTCTTTCCTGCAGTTATAATCAGCGATATTCTTATTGAGAATGGGCAAATCTAAATCCAAAATAACTTGCTTCTCAAATCGCTCGTAAATGGAAATATACCTATTTGACAAGAGCCGAAACACTTTCATCCCTGTTCTAGTTGGTTTCTTGGCAAGATACACAACGTATACTTTCTTGTAAACTATGGTATCATTGTCATCTACCGTTTATCAGTCTGTTCCTACTCATTGCAAAACTTGTTCATGCTTTTGAAATGCTCTAGTGTGTTCTGAAGGTGAAATAGACAGTCTAGACTCAATCACTTGATGCTGTGCCCTAGAATTATATTCTGAAAATATCTTCAGTGCACACCATCTGTGATACTCAGGATCACTGATAGAACTAAAGTGTCATCCTACGCCTCTGCTGAAAATGAGAGCACTTCAATGGCCATCAGATCAATGACTGTTTCGTCAGCTCCATGTGTACAACATCCTCATCCCAATCGATTACTTTAATCATCTATGCACTACCAAAACGATTAAATCCTGTAATATGATGTCGTTGTGTTGGGCACCTTTTCCTGTGTAGATTCACGATAATGATTATTTTGTTGATAGAAAAGTCGCGTTTCCACATTGCTCATACAATTATAATCGTAGTCACTGTGTAATATGAGACCACTTCTCAATTGAAGAGTGTCGATTGAACTGTATTTTTTGACATTTTCTGAAAATAAAAGGTTAGCGGAGTCTTTTCTATAAGATAATAGTCACGATAAGAATGTGATCTATCTGGAAGAGTTATTGGTGCACTCTTCTTTGCTGAAATGTTCACTTCGCTCAAAAACCATGATACGTGAGTTGGTCAGCAACGGAGCGAATAACCGCGGTGATTGCAATGGTTTTTCTTTGCAATCCTTTTTTAAATTACCCGCATGTGTCTAGACTTTAATTGCCTTGTTTTGACCCTTCAAAATTTTAGCACGATCTTATTTAAAACATGCACTCATGCACTTTCAGTCTTTAATACAAATACACTGTTTTGTCAGTATACCATTGACATTATCTGTACAATGGTAGATAGGATATCACATTTACTATGTGTCATATGTTTGGAACCCTGATACTGTCTCATATGACAACGCAGCCATTTGTACAACGATAGATTTCGTTAAAATTTATCTGAATGATTCCTGATTTTTCTTCGGTGCTTTTTCTGTTCTCGTGGAATTGTGGGATGTGAGGTGTGATGATTCGGATGCTGACGTACGAGCAAACTCGTCAGAATTATTTCACAAATCAATTTTGATCTAACAGCCTAAATCCATCGACTGAAAGGTGGTGGTGTACCAGTGTTGTTGTACACTATGCTATCACCATATACGCCTCCCTCCTTGCTACAGTGCAGGGCTCAATGTGAGGCGGGGGTCAGTGACGAGGACGCCGGAACCTCCGAAACACCGGTGTATGGTCCAGGCGTACCAGCCTCGTTTAGCTCTAGACATCCTTTTTTTTTGGAATTATTTCACATTAGTACAGGCTCCTTTACCGAATACGTGAGCAGACTTCTGGTATATGGTTATACAGAAGAAAGGTGATACGATAGTGATGCTGTGCAACTTCGTTGAACAGGCCTGCGTTTTTTTTGTCATCTTGTCTGTATGGGAATAGATTTGGAGATGGTGCTTAATAAGGGAGTTAAATTAGCCATTCTTTTCGCTTAAGCCATGATTCAGTAGAAATTATTGGTACTGATATGGAACGTAGTTGTAAAATGTGGACCGTTTCAGACAAATTTTGAATCTTTAAAACATATTCATCAATGAGGAACGTTTAGAACGTAGAAAAATCTGCTGAATACCTTCCAGTGTCAGTACAATCACATTTGATGATATCGAAGAGACTGTTGAAAAAACGGGACGATGTAACTGAGAGAGATAAACAGTCTGCGCATAACAAATGTAACAGATTGGAGCAAAACTTATACTCATTAGCTCTTATTAGTTATGTGGCCGAATATTAAATAAGAGGCGTATCACCAAAAAAATTTGTATAAAATTTCAGTTGGATTTATCGATGCCCTTAGACAAAGAGGAGTGTACGAAGGCTCAATAATCATTTTTGCACAGATATTCAGATTCCAGATCAGATTCAGTCTACATAACATTCATAAACTACAAAATTCTCTGGTAATTTGTATTTGGTTTAGCTGCAATTACCTTTCACAACACGAGAAAACGTCTAGGCCAGTTGGAGGTAAAAGTTAAGGCTGGACCCTCTCACTACTGCACTCATTACCATTGGAGAGACTGGTCAGATCGTGGAATAACTGAAGCAGATCTTGCGCCTGTTTACTTATTGTCTAAGATTCAAACCAGCTCGTGAGTTGTTGATTCATATAGAAACTGATCTTAACGGTTAATCTTCCACGTTATCGAAGTATTCAACTATAGACTTTTTCATAAAAATTTTGAGCTTGGACTACTTGATGGAGGCGAGTGTGGTGCAGTGATTAATGGTGTACTGCAAAAAAAAAAACGCGTGGTTCGATGCCTCTTGAGCTCACTATACTTTCCACTCCTTCGGCGTCGACATATTTGGACACACTTGCCTAGGTGAAAGGCAACACTAACCTGATACTTCGGTAAATCATCTTGATTCATTATGAAAAGACAATTATTTATTCAGTCACCTAAAGATGCAGGATGAAGTCGAATGCATAGCGCCTTTCCTGAAAATTGATCAATGCGAGAAGCTTTACACTTTTTTTCTGTTTTCGTGCTGACTGCTCGCAAGATTGTGTAAGCCGTTCATAAATACGGACTAGTTTATTAAGCGTACAGCAGAAGTAATCACATATCTGATGTAGGACACATGTGCTCTTCACCACGTATTTCCGTGTCTCTATGTGCATAGTGACTTGTAGTTTCTGTACAGAAGTAATCATATTTTGATACATACTTACGCCGGTATGTAAGAGTGTATCACTAATTGTATCATAGAAGGCGATTGTATCTCCACATGCTGGAGTATCCACCACCCACAATGGAGAGGTAAGCAAACGATGAGAGGGAGATGTATGATACTAATGAATCTAAACGACAAAGTATACACTCGTTCAGGGGTTAATGTAGCCGATTTTTTTCATTGTTCATGTAGCTAATTCATGTAGCCACGAATGATTGGAAGCGCCCATACACATAGTTTCTGGTTTCCACTTCCCTTTCCGAGTTTGTTCCAATTCTTCAAGATCGGCAAAGCATGCAAAATTGATGGGACGATGGCAGCACTAACTTTGTGCATCGGTAGGCAATTGTAATTTATTGATTGAGAGGAATACTTATTCAATCACCTTTAACGATGTATGATGGAGCAAAATTCGTGGCTTATCTTACAAAGACTGATCAAGGCCAACACCTTAATTCCTTATTCTTTATTACTAAGTTGAGGAAAAATTCCCTTAACACACGCAAGAAAGTTAAGTTTTATAAGTATTTTACATAGTATCGGTTATTGTCAACTCATGGAAGTATCTCAGAAATACATTTATTTCGAGTGTTTTATCAAGACCACGCTCAAATTTCAATAGATCCTTACATTATTATTTGAGCCAACATGTCATGTGGTCTGGTAAGAGATCTTGTGCAGCCCGATGCACGTGTTTCGTCCTTACAGACTCGTCAGTTGGGCAGATCCCGTCGTCTTTCGATCTTTTTATAGTCAGTTCTCTCGGGAGCCCAGCTTACCTACAGAGACTAGAGAGAGACTATGAAAAGATCGAAAGACGACGGGTTCTGCCCGACTGACGACTCTGTAAAGACGAAACACGTGTATCGGGCTGCACAAGAGCCCTTACCAGACCACATGACAAGTTGGCTCAAATAATGATGAAAGGATATATTGAAATTTGAGCGTGCTCTGAAACAAGAGCACTCGAGATAAAGGTATAATTATGATAAAAAGTACCAACCAAAGAGCAATCGAGTGCGACAACACTGTGCGAGGTGAAAGTTTCACTTGACATAGAGTATAAAACGTTCGTCTTCGATAACTCTCTGTAGGGAGAGCAGGCTCCCGAAAGAACTGACCAATAAAAAGATCGAAAGACGACGGGTTCTGCCCGACTGACAAGCCTGTAAGGACGAAACACGTGTATCGGACTGTACAAGAGTCCTTACCAGATCGAATAACAGGTTATCTCAGGAATATTTACATTAGAAACTTTCACAACAAGGCTAATTATAGTGCTTCAAACTCTAGTTTACTCTTAGCAATAACAAATCATGACAGTGAACAAAATTGGGCTGGCCAGTTTCTATATGCTATTGCCAGAAGTGACAACTTTCGACAGGAGATGAAAGTGTGAAGGAGATCTGGTCTGTAGAAGGTAAGAGAACTGTGAGCCATGTGACTGTAGCAAAGTGGTACAATGGAAAACGTCCTGCGTGAACGCCCTTTCGAGACATCTGACTAAATTAAAGAGGCATGTCAGAAATTTTCTGAGTAAAAACCCAGTCAATGGCGATTTCAAGCAGATCCAGAAGCTTGCACATCATTAGCAGATTTCGTCAGTAATGATTGTCTTCATCTTGAAGAATAATTAATGTTGTTTTCAATTGTATTTATGTACAAGCTTTAAAGTAAGCAGATAGACTTCTTCTCAACCTAATATAGAGCTGGCCCTTTTTCGCCGACTATAATCGACGTGTTTAGAACACCAATCGTTGTACATTGTTCGGATGGAATTTGACGAAGTGGTTCTATTGTTCTTATTCAGCAAGCAATAGAGCATAAATTCCCAAGCACCCTTGAACGAAATTCGCGAATTTTTGCTCAACTTACGTAAACAAAGAAATAATACGATGCAGGTAATTAGATAAAGTGTTACAAAATCCTGTAGAACACTAACTTCTTATGTCATTGGATCAATTTGAATAGATTAAGTCTGCATTTATGATGCAGTTGTGTCACGACAATTTTGCGTTAAATGGAAAAATATCATTGAAAATACATAGACCAAAAATTGTGGAAAAATTTCGTGCTTTGATGTTCAAATTAATTTCTCTGTTTGCAAAATGTTATTTTTCAGACAAAGCATCAATACTTGTGCGTTCATCAGGTGCTCTTGTTATCTCTGAAGAACATGAAATTGACTGACAACAGTGTCATTCCGCATCTTCAAAAAAAATCGCCGCCGATTATCCAGCTACAACACAAGGATTTTAAGTTTGAGCGGTTATGTAGTGCAAATTTCATATTTTCAATTGAACACAAATCGTTCTCGACGATTTAGTGTGCGTATACGAGCACTTCTTGAACTCTTTTCGTTTCCTCGCATTCATTCTCCACAAAGGTCTTCGAGCATTTCACATGTCGCTTCGGTTGCCGTTTGAAGATTTTGTCTTCCTCATGAACAAAGTACAATTCTGGTCAAAATAATTCCCCATTCAATCTTCGCGGTAGCCGAGCAGCCGCGTTTCCTAAGGAGATTTGTTGATTGATTAAGAACGAATGTTACGGAGAGGATTTATCTAATGCCTAGCTTATCAGCTTGCCTGCCTTCTGATGGAGAGCATCACAAGTCAGCGCTATCTAACTTTCATAAAAAGTTTTGAAATTTGATAAACCTTCTTATATAAATACGTTACTCCATGCAAATATTACACTCAGACATAAAAATTCCACCAATTAAATGCTTTTTGAAAATCATCTTGTCTATCGCAACATCGAAGATTGAGTGACCGTTAAATCTTTACCCTTTCTCGCAATCCATATTTTCGCTCTTCAAAGACAAGATCTTTTCCGAATTTATCTGAGTTTTGTACTTAATCGACACCTCAAATCTCGGCGATTCAAGTGCTGTGCTTGACCCTTGAGACAGCCTCTTTTCCGCGCTGTAGCAGCGAAAATAAACTTGAGTAATCATTCGATGCTAAATCTCAGCACTTCCAAAACTGTGATTGTTTTTTGAAATGATCTTCCCAATGCGCTGTGGAATGAAAGCTGAAATTGTCACAGTGAGTGTTATGGATCGAATAAGCGCCTTATCGATCGCGCCATGAGATTCACATGTGGTGCACGATTTTTGAAAAGAATCTTAGGTTTTAGCGCCTCTAGAAAAACTTCTAACCATTTAAAACTAGAAAATTTTCTCTAAACATTCATATAATTTTCGTTCACAGGGTTTGACTGCTTAGTTTTTGGCTTATTAGCTACTTTATTTGGCAATATAAAGTAAAACGAAAACCTAGACCGACAATACGATAGAACAAAGTTTTTTTTCAACAAGCGCAATACAAAAAACCGACGAATCTCTATAACACGGAGAAAAATTTTTGAATGACGAAATTACGCGCGATCACTTAAGCTGCGTTCATAATCACATTCATTTCACTTTGGGTAAGCTTTCTTGAACCAATTACGTTTTCAAAATCATCGCTATTCAAGCTTTCGAATGATTATTATAAGTTCGATGGAAAATCGCTGTCGTTCAAAAGAGTTTTTACAAATATATATATATATGGAAATTTTAATATTTTACTACTTCTTTCGTTGTGCGATGATTATTCATAAATTCCTAAGAAAACTGAGTGGTGAGAAAAAACGTGGCCTCGGGCGGGGATCGCACCTGCGTTTCATCCTATACGGGGACGCGTGCTCTACCACTATACCACCGAGGCATATTTGCCCAAACACTCAATCTTTAACATCTTTATGTTAGCTATCAGCCACCAACCTACAGCAGGTGTGGTCGGGTATGCGATTTTGCTCTATAAACCCAGTTGAGCTGATAGCCATAGCCATTTTTTGCTTACCACTGAATTCTCTTAGAAATATACATGGGACCTCGAAAATGGAAAAGAATTGATTGCACCAATCAATATACAGTAAAGTACTCCTGAGATAACCACTATGTGAACCACTTTTCCTTGTAATTTTGCTAATACTGAAGTTTTCTGATAAGGATATGACTTGTTTTGAGCCAATAGGTCTAGTGCTATAAAGGAGCCTATTTCGTTCTATTGGGACTCATCAGTAGCACTCTTCCTCGGTGGCGTCGATCTGAGACTAAATAATCCTCCAAAGGAATCGACGCCGAGTAAAAAATAATCACCCGTAGTAGGATGAAGGTATTACCTGATGCTGTGGTGACCGATAGTCGAGCTTGTGGCTTTTCTGTAAAGTTTTCCTATTTATTTTCATTGTATACTGCCTTTATCTTCTCAATTTCTGCCGTCTCTGCTAGCGCTTTTGCTCAATTCATTCATTTCCAGCTACGACCGTGACAGTAATTCAAATGCAAGACGGGTCAGATAAATGAATGTTTTGAGTCACTCCTTCTACTTACATTATCAACAAATCTGACGCACAGCTGTATATGATAGTATTTTCAAATCTACTGGGTACTGATGTCAAATTGAACCATTTCAATGGTTCATAATATATGAACACTGTACAAACCATCAGAACATCCCTTTATTTCGAGTGCTTCATTAAGACCACGCTCCATTATTTGAGCGAACTTGTCATGTGGTCTGGTGAGGGCTCTTGTACAGCTCGATAGACGTGTTTCGTCCTTACAGACTCGTCAGCCGGGCAGAACCCGTCGTCTGTCGATCTTTTTATAGTCAGTTCTCTCGGGAACCTTACACTCCTTATAGAGAGTTATCGACGACGTACGCTTTACACTCTATGTCAAGTGAAACATTCACCTCGCACAGAGTGTTGTGCACTCGATTGCTCATTGGCTGGTACTTTTATCATAATTATACCTTTATTCGAGTCTCTGTTTAGACCACGCTCAAATTTCAATAGATCCTTTCATCATTATTGAGCCAACTTGTCATGTGGTCTGGTAAGGGCTCTTGTACAGCGCGATGCACGTGTTTCGTCCTTACAGACTCGTCAGTCGGGCAGAACCCGTTGTCTTTCGATATTTTTATAGTCGTTCTCTCGGGAGCTTTGCTTACTTACAGGGAGTTATCGAAGACGAACGTTTTACACTCTATGTCATGCGAAACTTTCACCTAACACAGAGTGTTTGCGCACTCGATTGCTCTTTGGCTGGTATTTTTATCATATTATACCTTTATTTTGAGTGCTCTATCAAGACCACGCTCAAATTTCATAAGATCCTTTCATTGATTAGCTGACGCGAGGTTGGTAAATTAGTCGTAGAAGTTCTACATATGCCCAGGCTCTGAAGAAGATCCTTTCACTATTATTTGAGCCGACTTGTGATGTCTTCTGGTAACTCTCTGTAAGGGAGCAGAGCTCCCGAGAGAACTGTCTATAAAAATATCGAAAGACGACGGGTTCTGCCCGACTGACGAGTCTGTAAGGACGAAGCACGTGTATCGGGCTGTACAAGAGCCTTACCAGACCATATATCAAGTTGGCTCAAATAATAATGAAAGCATCAGAACATCGTTTATTGATTACTACTGTGATATTTAGCTTTCAACATTGAATTCGCGAAATTGTTATCAACTAATAGGAAAGGTCACTTAAAGTAATAACATTATGCTTTTTAAACAAACAGTTGTGAACATTGTCACAGTATGCACGAACTAAAGTAAAAACACACGCAATATGAGGAAAATTTCTAAAGCAAAATAAAAGAATAAGAAATAACATAGAAAAATGGACATTCATTCAAATATTATAAGCTATTGAATAGGACATGTAACTGCTGCAATCGCAATCTCAAACTGACTTTATCAAGTAGTTCGTTCACATAGGAGATAGTATCAATGAGTGCATGTATAGAGTGGTAGGCATCTATCAATTGATACTGATGGAGCTTTGGTCTATCGATTAGACAATATATTGGTAGAATATCTGAAGAGGAAAATATTTCTACAATTTGTACAAAGTCATCATCACTACGGGCTGATTTCATTATAATATCAATTTATTGTGAGGACTTGAGAAGTAAATAAATAATCAACGAGGTCCGTCATGCTATTTTAGAGTGTAGGCGCAAATCAGAAAATAGTGAACTTGCACACATGCATCACAGTACTAATGCCTTGCTAATGCAATCCTCTGACGACCACTCACCTCATGAACAGCAATTTTAACTGAAACAAATCATGAGATATATTGTGACGAACAGCTTTTGTGGAATTAGAAATTAACTTCTTCGGGGACCACGTGTACCAGTGGTACACGCGCAATGTCACGGTTTTTTCTTCAAACTTCTCGTGATCTGTTGCAACGGAAAGAAAATTATGTTGTTTTCATCGGATTGTCTAGTGTGAATTGAATTCGTGACTGCTTTACTACTTTTTGCTGAAAAAAAAGTATTTTTACTGAAGCTTTAGCATTTATTCGATAGCTTGAAAGATGGCAATTCAAAAAAATATGACGAGCGCTGTGGTAACGACAAGCAGAAATTATGCTTCGCCTCTGAAATGCATTGCGTGTGCCCCGCTATCGCATATGCTTGACTTTACAATAGTTTTGATGGTCTTTCAATAGCTCGAAAAGTTTGAATTTTTGAAGACTGATTTCGTTTCTGAACTAATGTTGCATTGTGGTGTAGCAAGAGCATTGAGATCACGTTTCAGACTCTGAGTAATTAGTCCGTCGCTTGAACTTTGCAGTTGGTATATTGGCACTTGTATACTAAAATTCGTCCGCTAGAGGCAATTTATGATCGGAAGGAAATTATATGTTATTGAAAGCCTTTCAAAAAGTATTTTTTTTCTGTAGAAAAAACTCTCGTGTGTCCTAAAAATCCCCACTTCAAGTACGAATGTCACATTATTGAGTAAACAACGTATCTTCGTTTCTTATTTTTTGACCATAAGTAGAAGTGTAAAATTTAAAACACATTCTCTTTAATGTGTAGGCTTTTCAAGAAACTGACGTGGTGTAACATCTAGTACGCAGTCGAATCAAACCTTGTCAGAATCATCAATTTGTAGAAGAGTTCTTCCAAGGAATTGCATATTTCTGGCATAAAATTTTTCAAACCTTGTGCTGATGTTACCAATCTCTTGCTTGATATATTTATTTTGCATTCAATAATCTATATAATAAGCATAGGAGAAATACCGCTTTCTCCGCAATGATGAATGCGCGTCTTATTCATACTCACTCCAGCTACATGCTGCAATCACCTCCACATAAAAACCTCTATCAGAGGTGTTCCATTGTAGAAGCTACGCTCTTGCAAGATAGGCGATGCAAATGCACAATACGGGTTGAAAGTTTGTTTATTTCGTTTGTAAATAAAAAACTCTGACGTATAAACTTTCCCAACAAACAGCAATGAACCACCCATGACGTCAAGGCGGCGAAGCAATATTCTAAGCGAAATGCAATCTTATTCTTACTCTTACATCGTGATATGATGATAAACTAAGATAAACCAATTGCATCAACAGAAACCTTGAGATTTGGGTATTGAATGACTAGTGAAACCTTGGTAAGGGCCATATCGAAACGCCAGCTAGCAAATGAAGCGAATTGAGTCTGAAACATAATTTTATTTTCGATGCTACAACGTTATAGGAAGCCCTTCTGAAACTAAACGTATCGCTGAAGTAACAGAGATTTGAGCTTTCGAATGATTAGCAAATATCTGAGAGGAAAGTTTAACAAGAGAGAAAGGCCTTCAGGGACTAGTGCGCCATTTTGGTACACGTCGTCTATTAGAGGTTATTAAACTACATTTCAGTGTAAAAATTCGTCGTTATATGTGGAAAGTATCTTGTACTGTCGACAGTTATCCCTGCCCTAACGTATGCAGCAGAAACCTGGTCGCTACGTAAGCAGGATGAAAAATCACTTGCCGTTATCGAATGCGCATTCGAAAGGTCGATGCTAGGAGTATCTCGTATTTCGCAAATGAGACAGAGGATCCGAACTTCCGACCTACGTCAACGATCGAAAGTCAGAGACGCCGTTCTACACGCCAGGATATCGAAGATAAGGTGGGCCGGACACGTGATGCGCTTCAACGACAACCGATGGACGAGAGCCGTTACCGACTGGATTTCTCGGGACGTCAAGCGCTCTAAAGGAAGACCACTGACCCGTTGGTCCGATTTCTTCACGAAAGCGATGGAAGAAAGATATGATGCTCAGCGAATTCCTAGAGCAAGGAGGTCCCACTGGGCTACTCTTGCACGCGATAGGGAAAAATGGAAGAGTTGCTGGTACCCGCTCGAGTCACTCGACGATCAACGGGACGACAGGTGATACAGGTGATCTTGTACTGCTTAAAATTTTAGTGAGGAATATGTAATTTTGCAGCTCAATCTTCACATCATCTATCATGGGCATTTCTCTAGGACCAAATAGACACATTTCTCATTGAAAGTTTAATAAAGCTGTCACAGTTGATCCCATTCTAGTTATTCATAACAATCCTTCGTTGTTATCGTCCACGTAATCCTTCTTCAAGTACTGTCATTGTGGCCACTAGTGAGACAACGACAGTAACATTTTCTTGAATTATAGATGAAATTCCCTTAATGTAAATTTTTCCTTTGCAAATTTTTCAGCTGTTTTCAAAAGAAAGAGCTAAATTCATTTTATCACATTACACAATTTGATGTAATTTGATAGATTACTCTGAGTAATCATCACTGAGATGATTTGTCCGTAGAGTGCTGCGGTAATGTTACAGTAAATGACAGCAAAATGAAAATGTTTGCCTCAAATACATCGCACTACAATTTCAGTTTCCGCCGACAGTAGCAGTCGCTGAAAAGAAGTGCCGCCTGAATGGACCAGATGCCAACATACGAATCGCTCGGTTCACTACACTTTGCCACATTGCTCTCGACCAACTCGCCATGATAATGTTTGTGGTCTGCAGAGAAATTCTTCTTTACAAAACAAAGTTGTATAGATAGAGGACTGAAACTCATACTGAGAGAGATCCCGAAATTGTCAGGTGAGGGCTGGGCACAGGCGTTATTTTCGGACCATTGCACCGGGACCTGGCGCTGGTGCACATGGCCTCCGACCTGCATCAATAGAGCAAATTGCCGTCACCGTGCCGTCGACGATGATGCAAGCACTTTCCCCGCATGACTGTAATAGCTCTGAGCTCTAGGAAGACATACCTTACAAGGTAGACGAACTGAAAGCAGTTTTGAACACGGACAATATTTTAGATTTGTACCCTTCAACCATCACGCGAAAAATCGAGCAATGTACATTCTCCAAAGCAGATACAAAAAATTCTACTTCACCAATGCTTGTATTTACAAAGTAAAGAAGTAGCCGTGCTTTTTCTAAACCTGCTGTGTTTCCAAAATTCAAAGATGAATATTCACGCATTTCTGGATCATCCACACGCAAACGCACATTCGGGCACATCAATGGTGTGTAAGTGACTGTCACAGTAAGTTGACTCAAAATGGTCGAGATGACAGCATCAGGTAGTAGTGCACTACGAGCTTGGCTGCCTAGAACGTCAGAGACCTGAAGAGCAGATTTTTTTTGTTGTTTCAAAGAGTTTACTTGGAAGTGTCTTCATCAGTTTGTGCCAAATCATGCAAAACGCATACACAATGAGAGGCTAACATATCGTTGAACAATTGGAGCCCATTTCTCACTCCTTTACGTATATCTGTAGAAGAACAGAACATTGAATTTTCAAAGTTACGCCTTACTGTTTGCTTTACAAGGCGTTCCACGAATCCTCTAGCTCCTGCCTCGCTAGTTGCAATACCAGGGACTTGAGCCAGAACATTAGTTGCGCTGGAGTAAGCCATAGCGACAGGCAAAGTGAAACCACTGACGGTGAAGTTTCCAGTGCTCCCTCAAACAGAATTCAATAGTTTTTTTGTGTTGATCAATCAACAAGAAAACCATTATAATCTGATGAGGATATAACATATGTTCAGTCGTTGCCAGGTCTAGTGCTATGCGGGCGCCTGTTTCCTTCTGTCGGGGCTCATCAATACCACCGTCCTCGGTTTAGCCGATCCTTTGAAGCTAAATAATCCTCTGTGAAGTTTTCGACGCCGATTAATAAATCACCACAAGTCAGATGGTGAATCACCTAACATTGTCGGTCCTTCATAGAGGATTGTTTAGCTTCAAAGAATCGGAATCGAGGACGATGCAAGTGATGAGTCCCGGAAGGACGAAACAGGCGCCTGTATAGTACTAGACGTGTTAACGGCTCAGAACATGTTATGTCCTTACCAGATCACTATCGCTTTGAGCGGGGACTAGAAAAAAAAGCGGTGAATGTAAAAACAAATCATTATGTCAAAAAATTTAGCCTCCTTTTTTACCCACATTCAATTAATTCAGCAAAATTCTAATCCCAACAGCTTTAGAGCATAAATTAGTAATGAACGTTTTCATTCTAACTGAGGCTCGTACGCTCTCATAGCAAATTCTCCGCAATACCAAAACAATTTTCTATTCATTACCTTGACCTGCTGGCATCACTCCACATCCAAGCACTATCGAGATTGTGGCCAACAGCGAAATTGTAAAGGATCTGGTCGGAATTGATGCCATATTTGAAAGAATTTCCATTCCCGGTTCCTTAAAAAACCATTACAACTGTCATGCACCAGCTTTGAGCAATTTAGGCAAATTCAAGACTGTGTGCATCAGATCATTCATAATGCAACAACGAATCTGTTGATTAGCGCATATACGTGGGCGGGTTTCATCCTGACAGTACTTTGAGTCTTAAAAGAGGTTCAAAGGTTCAGGTTGCTCCAAAATAAAGTTTATCACAACAAGTTATGCGATCAATTTTTTTCAAAGGATGGGATAAATCGGAGAAAGAAATAGAATGCTTGTCAAATCAATGACAAAAGCTGCACGAAATAGACCACTGAACAGGGATGTCAGTAAATGCACCAATTTCCCGAACAAGGGAAAAGGGAGGGGTAGGTTGAGGTTTCCGCCTTCTCGTTTCAGATGCTACACATAAAAGCAAGACTTTTCCAAAAAAATATGTGCAATTATCAGAAGGCCAATTTATATAATCAATTTGAGAAGAAATTGTAAAAAAAGATGTAGACTGACACCAGCATAGCTTTCTCTGCCAAGCACTTGTCTGCGATAGACCTTTACAAAACGGCAAGCTCGTCTTTAAGTTTCAGTGCGCTGACTACCTTCTCAAATAATGTACACATAGGAAATCTTTCTTGCTAATGAAGAAAAATGCCAAAATAGGATAAAAAACCAGCTGTGGTGACGCTTAGCAGAGGCTTCTTCGCTCATCATCTCATGCCTTTGAAGCTATTTGTCAAACAGGATGTTTGTAAACTCCCTCAGTTTCTCTGCGATGTATACATGAAACAGAATTTGCTATTATGCATTTCACATGAAGTCTCACTTTATTTGTATAACAGTCCAGTGATCTACTTCATTTCTGAGATGTTTTAGAAAGATTATTCAAGAACGCCGGAAGATAGTTTTTCATAATGAACAATCATTACGACTCAGTAGCATCCTAGCTTCTTGAAGTGAACTAAACATTTGACCCAAAACATCACTTAAAGATAATATTGCTGTGCTCAACACGATATTTTTGTCAGTGGATTACAGTGGCAGTCTAGTTTATATTAAAGTAGCGAAGCATACAGTAAATCAGAGTCCGGACTATGGAAATTTTTTGCTGACGGTTGCATCTCAGACAGATCAAAAGTCTTATAGAACACATTTTTCTTACTGTGGGAGTTACGTGTGTGCGAAGCAGAAAGCTCCAACCTTCTTCATGACACTAGTAAGAATTCTCTGACTTGAAACATCACTAATCCTTTGTTGCCTAAGTGACAAATGGCAAATCAAGTACACCTTCAATGCTGTATCATCATAGGCAGTGTTTTAAGTCCTTTCACGAGCAATCGAAGCTGTATGAGCGTTCCGTGTTGTCACAGTTTCGTGCTGTGGTAGTTCCGTGTTGGAGCAGTTCCGTGTTATAGCAGTTCTGTGTTGTAAAAGTTTCGTGTTGGAGCACCTCTATGTTTTAGCAATTTCGTATCGTTTTACTTTGATTATTAATCAATGATTGATACTGTTATAACATTTACCCTACATTCCCAATACGATGCTAAACTAAGGTGACGATTTTGACACTGTTGATACCAAATCTTTTATGTAAATCATCTGATCGCACTTGTTTCGCAACAAAATTTTGTATGGCTTGTATAACTTGTGTCACATGTTGTCTCACTGACTAGCTCGAACCCGTTTCAAACCTTCCATTTTCCGTTTCGCATGAAAAAGAGCCACAGGAGGTTCTTTTAGCTGCAAGTAATCGTTGGCCATCATTCCATTCTTTTAGCTCTTCGAAAATAATCGGTTGTCATTGGACTCATTCGAATCCTTTTCACTAATCTTCGACATCTTGACGAACAGAACTGCGTCTTCGATTCTGAATAGTTGACGCACTTCAGAACTTCAATACTCTCTTTCTACATGAAAAACAGAGGGCGCCGTGGCCGAGTGGAAGTGGTGCTCGTCGAAGCGCACGCGGGGACAAACCCCGCTCTCCCCACACTCTCCGGCAGTTGACAACGAATACCTCATATAACGCCACAGCCAGGCTATGCTGGAGACTGCAAGGAGAATTGCTTAGCCAGTATTCCACGACGTTCGAGAATAAGACTAATAACGGTCTGGTTTCTAGAAGTTCTGGAATCCACACAGTGAAAAAAACAATGTAAAGACGGATCGATTAATCGCTAAGGAAAGGCATATAAAAATCATGAGCTAATCGGCATCGACCTTTCGAGTGCACATTCAAATTTGCCAAACGACCTTTTATCGTGCTCACGTAACGAGTAGGCTCCCGAGACATACGTCAAGATGGATAGAACCGCTCCATTAGAAGGATGGGCACAAAGTCGGATGTTCTTCATTCACCTCATTACATTCCCTACGCTCTTCAACGCTCTCCAAGTTGCTAGCTCCCTATTTATTGCTCGACTCTGGGGCTATGTCGTTTATGATATTGACTTTTCATCCTTGATAGGCGTAACTAATTAATCAATAAACAATGTTCTTATGGAGTACTGTGCAAAAACGTTGGCGTCAGCCGGGATTCGAACCCAGATCTCACTCTTTCCGTGAGTGTATGCTAGCCATTGCACTACCGACGCTCGTTCTTGCACAGTACTCTTATTTACGCTACAACGCGTTGTCTGCCAACAGCCAACCGTCGACGGTTTGGCGAGGCAGCCGCTATCGGCATAGCGTAAATAAGAGTGCTGTGCAAGAACGAGCTTCGGTGGTGCAATGGTTAGCATGCGCTCCGGGAAAGAGTGAGATCTGGGTTCGAATCCCGGCTGACGCAAACGTTTTTGCACAGTACTCCACATATTGGTATAAGAATAACATCATACCACTGCAAGTGGCAGTCAAAATAAAAAGAATATGAACAATGTTTTTGTAAAATTTAGCAGACGCCACCTTTTCCAAAAGCGTTGTTAGTTTGGTCAACATTCACTCCGCTTGGCTTATTCTTGATGTTATGAGAACGTTGCCATCGATGAAGAAAAAATTTTTTAATTATTTATACGTTCAAGAGAGCGTGTACCCGTCCTGGTACACGACTGTTTGAAGGCTTTTCTTAGCGAACAAATACTCCTTACTAGATTCTTAGTAATTATCTGAATGCTTAGTTTTTTGGCGGACTCAATAATGTGCTATCCAAAAAAACTCTTTTCATTGTGTTGTAGCAACAGAAGTAATATTATGTTTAACTTTGATTGCCTTTATTTTTTCGGGCGGGGTTTGCGAATGGCTTTCCGCTAAACTTTTGGCAATCCTTCGGTGGCTCAAATTTCGGTGATTCTGGAGACAAAAAATGATGCTTGTATAAAGAGCTTTAAAGGCGATGACAAAGTTCAAGAGTAAAAGTTAGAAGCTCTTTGTTACTAAAAATGATGAAATATCTCACGAAAGCTACGTGTCTGTGGATAATATCACATTCCCAACTCTTTTTTTTCACATTTCCGTATGACGATCTTGTAAGAATGTAGTTCAAAAATACATTTCCCATTATATGTGAAGTTATTCAGAAGATGGTTCATATCCAACCGGAGTAATCCCTAATAAGTTCGCATCATCACTGTAAAAGGCACTTTTTCGTCTAGGCATTTTCTTTACCCAAAATTTCACAATTTATTACTGATGTTGTAGATTTTCTACTCACAAAAAGGCCTTCTTAGCGCGCACTATTAACAAGGAGAAAAACACGCCTAGATTTTGGAGTATTTAGTACGCCGTTTGGTCTTCTCAGTGGGTTCTTGGCAATTATATGGTAAAATCCAGATGGTCGATGTATATCGTCGTCACGAAAAGTGTCATCATGAAAGAAAATTTTGGTTAACTCTGATTAAAAAAGAGCAAATGAGATACGGACTTTATTTAGTTTTATGAGAATGTCATTGATTATTTGGAACGTTAGATTCCTGGCTAGATCTCCATTAAGCCGAATTTTCAAAACATCCTTTTATAACGCGTGAAACCAACTGAGATTATGTTTCACAAAACCACGTGCTTTTTTTTCTTATCTCGCACATATTTCAATTGAAAACTTCTTACTTATGGTGTTAGTACTCATTCGCTAGCACAAGTTTTGAAGAACTCAGAAATATTGGGGAAAGCTCACTTGATAGCGCTGTATGAGAAAGAAATGATTAGTGTTCTACACCTCGCTGGACAAAGTTCTTTTTTGGACTATCAGTAATCATTCGATAGCGTGGTGTTTGCTGATAGAAAACGTACATCCAGCAAATAAGCACGACATTGGAATCAGAAGCGATTGAGCTATCAAGTGATTGCTAATACCGCATAGAAAGAGCTTTGACCGGCTGAAAATATGCACGTCCTCAACGCATGAAATCTCCTCCTGTAGCAACGTCAAAGAAAAGCAATTTCGAAATAAGCAGCGTGAAGCTGTAGCCTAAATTTTAGCTTTTGAATTCTTACTGAAGCTTCTATGAAAATTTCCTCTCCAGCGAATGAGTTTGGTTTTTCATTTGTCCCCTCTCAATCAAAACGATCCAAATTTCTCTGCTTACTCCTAGTAGCGCGAACGCTCATGCGTCTTAACAGTGTGTATATTCATTAGAAAACCAGCACCCTCTCAAAACAATATTTTTCCGATACTTACGGAGCGTTCTTATGTTTTTCTTATGCGAGTGAAAGCGTCTTTTGCTACCTTCAATCTCCGTATGTCCATAGCTCCGTTTCTGATGCAAATAACTTGCTATATCGGACCTGCACACTTTCCAGAGGTGGATAAGTTTTTCACCTGAACCCTACGTTCTCTAGATCTATCCATCGTCATCAAAAAGTGTGACAGTATGCTGCTTCCTCTTCACCGGTTCGTTGTTATAGATTTACTGAATCCTGATAAATATTTGAAATAGTTTTGAGAAACTGCATAAAATAATTACCTAACACAAAATGCTTCATCATTTGCTGATAAGCGTGGCTACAGCCCTTACGATTTCAAGCATACACATATTAACATTCAAAATGCCTTCACCAAAGACAGTTCTCTCGTTTATCAATCGGAGGACTTTTATGAGACATGCAGTAGCACCACAGCTCACAGAAGAATTGTCATTTTACAGATGCTAACGCTTTTGAATTCTGTTTTCACTAGCTTACTTCCATAGCTAAAATACGAAACAACTTGACATAAAAAACACATCTTTTCTCAATAATCTCAAAGTACTCGAGATCTGAAAGCTTGAATGTAGAATTGAATGGAAGCTAGATTTGCGAAGTGATCCTTTGACGATGTCACTCAATTAACATTAGTCGCAGTGAATTTCATTGTGGTTATTTACGTCGGATCCATTATTGCTTCCATGCTTGTAATCATTTTCGAATTTGTTTGATTGCAAGCAGTAGTGAGGCCACGACAGAAACATTTTCTCAACTTATAAAAGGAAATTTTTATTATGCAGTATGAACGTTGACGGCATGAGGAGTTTTTAGCTCAACAGCAAGCTGCGCTCACGTGTTGCAATGAAATTATGGGATTTTACTTAGCAGTTTGGGTAGTGAGAAAATTTCATCGTCAATATATGGTGAATTACAGAAAAACTTTTATAAAGAGTTTTATAGTTAGATGAATGATTTAGTGTCAAAAATCATCCGTCTTTCAACGAAAAAAACGCACCTTGTTGTGGGAGGAAACATATTTCTAGGCGTCATAAAATATTCGTTTTTCCATAAATATTTTTCTAGTCACTCGATAGCTTGAAAACTACTAATTTTTATACCAAGTTTGCTTGAGGAAATACTTCGACGATAAGTTTTGCTGTTCAGAAGAAAGATAACGTTTTGCAGTCGGAGTTCATTTTCCAACTTCACATTGAAATTTCTCTTTTCGTGTCGTGAAAAATTGGAAAACATAGAAACTGCCACCATAAAGTACTCAGTATCAATGGAGAAATATTCGCAAACGCATTTTTAGTAGAAGGAGCACCTAGTTGTCGGAGTACTTCCACATTCTATTACGATTTGTGTGAACTACAGTTACATTCTGTGAAATGTGCTCGCCTTTCGTAACCTTTTTTTAAACTAGAAGAGTATTTTCGCTAGACTATAAGTAGTCGGTTAATAGCTAAAAAAATGGAGATTTTCGCACTAGGCTTGGTGCATAGAAAAACCTTCTTACTGCGCTGTAATAAGTGAAAAGAGAACTGCGATTCGCTTTTGGACTACACAGCTCGTTGTTTGGATCTCACACTGAATTTTGGTACTTATACAGTTGGACTTTGATTTTTTATCAAATTTACTGTTATTAATGGATAGATAATTTATTGTAGAAATGCATTTTTAGCATTAACAATGCCCAAGTGTTCCAGAAATTCCCACCATTCGATTCGAAAAGAACATCCTCGGAAAGACCATTCCTCTTGCCCTTATTGCGCATTTCTATCACCTATCTTGTGAGAAACTGATTCGAAAACTCATTTTTGATAATGTCTAGTATGCAGCCGGAGTGAGCACCGACAGAGTTTCTACTGACTAAATTTAGGAGCACTTCCGTAGAAAAGTACGCCTATACTGCATCTCCTCGTTTTCGGTGGATTACTAATAGTCATTCGATAGGTAAAAAGTAGAAATTTTAGTACTAGGTTTGGCTTATGAAAGGACTTGCTCAGTGAGTGATACAGTGCAGAAAGAAATACGCCTCGCCTCTGAGATATATAGCTCGTTGTTGAATTTTACGAAGGTCGCTGTTGGCAGTTGCTTTGTAAAATTTAGATGGTCGGAACACTTCATTGTCTCAGGGAAGTGGCATATCACCAAGGAAATTTCTGTGGACATTTTCAGTAGCAAGTACGATAATACTTTCCAAGAATCTGCGTTCAGTGAGAGCGCCACAAAGCCGAAATTACTTCCAACTCCTCAATTCTGTCGCACCCTTGTAAGAGTTTTCGTTTTTTCCCACTCAGCATCGCTCTATTCGCCACAGGTATTGTCTGCTCCGCAATCAATCCTAAACATGGGGCATGTGCAGCTCTTAGATGTGAACTGGTTTTGGGCCTGAGCAATGCGTCGTCGATATTATTAGCATGCCGAGGTTTCAAGAAAGTGGGTCTTTCGAGTTGTTACAAAATGTACCAGCTAAACATTTCCGACTTGTCAGGGACGTATTATCGTTAAGGCAAAAAATCGTCTTAATAGGACAGAAGACCTACTTTCTCAGCCGCTGCATAAAAAACAAAGTCATTCCTAATTTTATATAACATACGAAATTACATGAAATGTGTGGCTTATCAAATGACTCGCACCAAGTACTGAACATTCACATGCGTTTATTACGCATTTGTCTACAAAATACAAAAAACCAACTGTTTTCACTTCTGGAAAAATGCGTCTATAAAGAACATCATTGTGTTCAGTATTTGGATACGAATCTTTGGAAAAGAATAATAGATGAATCTATGTCTATTTGTGACGATATTCGATATAACATAAAACATAAGTTACAAAGAACATTTGAAAATCTACTACGGGAGCGAAGTTCAAGTTTCAATCAGGCTCAAAAAGTAAAAGAAACCCCACTTCTGGCAAGCTCGAAGGAGAATCTGAGGTAAAAGACGCGCCAAAACCCTCCAGAGTTACCATTTTAGGTGGCATAGCCCTCACGGATAGTGCGCAATCACTAATGGAATTGGGGCCAAGCTTTCCACCTGCTCAATCCCTTTCCAAAATATCGCTGCGCGCTATCGCTTGTAATTTGCACAAAGCCCTAGATCAACTCCGTTATAAAGCGAAACAAGAACGGTTAGGTGCAGACAACATAGAGAGGCAACATTGCCACCACCTCCTTTTCCACGAACGTTCTTCAAGCAACAACAACCTGATAGCGAAATTGACTCAATCTTCCGTACAGTTCCACACGAAGTTTTCCACGTACTTAATCGCTACCGACAAAGCAAATTCAGCTCCAACTTAACCAAAAAACAAAAACGTGGCATAAAAGAAGTCTAAGAGCTGATAAACTCAAAAAGCATTCAGTTATCTATTAGCGATAAGGGTGGGGAATTTGTAGTTATACTTCGTCAGTTGGATGTTGATATAACGGAGAAACATCTCCAAGATGCTATTCTCTACCGACCTTCCTCTGAAAAGGATTATAAATTACAATGCCGAAAATTGAATGACGAATGGGTCCAGGGTGACGGTCGAAATCAATGAATTAGGAACACCTGAAGGTTTAGAATTCAATTAGCTATTTTCAATATGGTGTCGCCCTCACAAAGAACTCAGTCCGTTTTAGCCATGAGAATGATCTGGTGTTAAAGTTGATGGATTTGTTTACAATTGAGTCCATTATAATTATTTTGCTTTCTAGGAACCAAAAATTAGTGTTATCTCCAACATGGCGAGCCTTGCGACCGAATCCTTTATGACTTTCTTCCTGGCCACTTCTGCGGCAGTGTTTGGATGTGGAGTAATACCTGCAGGTCAAAGTAATGATTAAAACACTGCAATAGCACTATACACATTCCCAATCTTATACAGAAGTTCATAAGCCCTAATTAAATCGAGTTTCTATAACAATTCATCAGTACTCTAGAACTGTCGGAAGGCGTGCTTCTTTTTTTTTCTAATTGGAACAATATGATCTGTGAATAAAAGGGAAGAATTGAAAATTCGTGCTAAATAATGATTCAAACAATTGAATAATTCGAATTATTGCTATCTAAATAATCATAACAAAACCTGTGACTTTGTTGCAGCCAGCGCCAGAAACTTCACCGTCACTGGATTCACTTTGCCTGTTGCCATGGTCTACTCTACTACACCTGATGTCCGAGTCCCTGGTATTGCATCTAGCGAGGCAGTAGCTAGAGGATTTGTAGAACGTCTTCTGATGCAAACAGTAAGCTGTAATAATTAGGTGTCACGTGTTTTTCACAGTAAATGAACATCGTATGAAGTGAACACCAATTTATCGATAGTACGTCAGCCTCTTAGTGTTGATAGGATTTGCATTGCCTTAGATAACTTGAGTGGAAACTGTTCCAAGCGTACTCATCAACAAGTGGAATTAGTTGATCTTCAGGTCTTTGACGTTCTTGAAAATCAAGCTCGTAATGCGCTTCTTCCTGATGCTGTCACCTCGGCCATTCTGAGTCAACTTACTACGACAATTACTTACACACCATTGATGTGCGCAAAAATTCATCTCGGTCTAGAGGATGCGACAACTATGCGTGGGTTATCAGAACTGATCATGGAAAAGTTTCTAAGGGGAAAAATTAACAGTCAAGAAACAAAACAGTCTCCGGTTTCCTCTGAACCCGCAAACAAATACCACAAAACTTCTGAAAAGTACTAGGTCTAGTGTAATGCGAGAAAACTGAAGTCTCTAAAATTCGTGTTATTTTTTAGAGTTTTTTTATACTTTCTTCTGAGATCGGTAGTATTTGATGAACCAGATGATAGTATGAGAATTTTGGAAGAGAAAAAGAGGGTTTTGGACACTCTGAAGGAATGAAAATCCATGCATGAATTTCAAACACGAAGACAGAATTATTGTTCAAATAAAGGCCATCATTTTCCACGACTTTCTGCTATCGACACGCTAAGTTTCGGTCTGGCCCAAGTAGCACTCTTTCAATTTTGATTCAAAGAACTCTTGACATGCTTCTCAACTTCAGCAAACCAATCAAATCGGCGACCCTCCAAAAAATGTTGCTTCAACTGCAAAAGCTTATAACCGATCTGGAATGTAGGCGGGATGCGGCAGAACCTTAACTCCGGCCAAGTTACTAAACTTGTCTTTGATCTTTTTTGTCAGTGTTGCGATCTGGCATTGTCTTGCTGCATCAAAACGTGTTTTCGGTTAACGAAAGTCGAGTTCTTCTTGAGTCTGGTGTAGTTAAACTTACAACAAAGTGATAATAAAGACAATAATATTTAGGCCTTCAGTTGGAGAATCCCACATAACAAACTGTAATATTCCCATGGTATGCATGGAAGTTATCTCAAGATTACGGTGCCCCAGAACTTTCTTTTTAACCTTAATATCTTATTGTATGAGGAGATAGATATATACATATATATATATATATATATATTTATATATACATATACATTTATATATAAATGTATAGAAGATATGTGTCTTTAGAACTTGTTTTTTGCAGTTGCCCCCAAGGAAACGGAAAGGGGTTGTATCGTCATCAGCAGCACGGTGACCGGAATTTGCACTAATACTGATCAAGCTCAAATGAAGACATGTGAGTCAAGAAACAACTTGAAAATAACGGCTGTATCTGGAGCACCCTTGACAATCTCAGGATCTCTCTCGGTTTGAATAGCATTCTTTTATTGTATGAAACTTCATTTGTGAAGAACATTGTTGTGCAGACCACAAATATTATCATGGCGAACTGGTCGAGAACGATGTGGCAAAGTGTGGTGAATCAAGCGGTTCGAATGTTGGCATCGGGTCCGTTTGGATCGCACTTCTTCTCAGCGATTGCCACTGTCGGTGGAAGCTAAAATTTGACTCTCATATGTTGAAGACAGACATTTTCGTCTAACCGATTTTCCTTGTAAAGTTACAGCAGCAATAAAGTGGAGAGTCATATAAGTGTTGATTATTCAAAGTGCTACGGCGAATTTGCATTGCAGCGTACATTTTAGGATTTAGTAACTTCTTTGAGAAGCAACTTAGAAATTTATAATCGAAAAAGTCAATGAATTATCTCATCATCAGAGTTGCATTATCGTTTCATTCAGTTGTTTTTTCTCTATATCAAATTAGGATTACCTGAGGAGCGTGGTAATTTGAAGAATGTTCAGTGACTTGAGCACACACTTGAGTACTGTCGTAGCACCATCGCTCCTCATCTAGATGAATTGAGTCGCTAAGTGAATTTTTGGCGGACTTTTCATACTTTGACCTTCCACCTCACACTCTCACGATGACTCGCCACATTTTGGAGAAACTGAGCGAGACTACAATACTAAGCTCTATTAATACTTTATCGGATAATCATCTCTTCCGCGCCCTAAGGCAGAATCTGCGAGATAACATTTAGGAACTAAAACCAGTCTAGGTGGTCTTACCAACATTTTTGACCGCCAACTTCAATCTTTGCAGAGGTATATATGCAAGAAGTACCCAACAAATAGCAACATATCATTGATTATGATGGCTATTATACTTAGTAATTGATTGATTAACTCGAATAAGTAGCAGTTGAGTTAACAATGTTGTGAAAATACGAAGGTAATGATGGAGCAACTTAATTCAAAGGAACTTTTGTCGCTTATAGAGCGCGAAAATGCTTCTACCGTTGTCCATTAGTGTCCATAATGAAACTAGTGAGATAACAAATACAAAGATGAGATCAATGAGAGATTCGGAGTAAACAGATAGGATGAAATGTACTGTGACTGCACTCCAGAGATCGACAAGAAATAAACTCATTCGCTCATTGAGATGTGCCCATATGATAGCCGGAGTTCTTCATTGGCAGCAAAAAAAAAATGTTTTTGAAAGTAGGGTTTTTTTTTTGATCAAGAGGGAACAAATGAAAAATTGATCTCATTCGCTGGCGAACAACTTTCATGGGAGTGTTAGCAACATTCGAAAGTTGAGACTTGTGGCTACAGCACCACTTCTCGGTTTTTTTCTTCAAAACAACCCTTTTTAAGATCGTAGCTTTCAAAATATAACCATGTTTTATAAAACTACTTGTTTTTCTCTCTTGTCCTGATTATATCTCGCTGGACAAAACTTCTTCTTCAGAGTGCTAGTCCTCAAACTATAGCAAGCTTCAAAGGACTCAAACATATCTTTACTTTTTTGAAAGCTCATTCGATCTTTTGATCTCTGTGCTCTTTGATTTGTGCTTTGAACCTCGCCGGGCAGAACTATTTTTCAAAGCCAATGGTGATGGTCTGATAGGGTAATGTTCTCTGATTATAGCGATGTGCTAATTTTCTGAAAATACGGTTCAGCAGGGAGAATAAGATCGAGTTTCACGTTTTTGGTGACGTTATTTAAAGGTCATCCTACAAGATGAATCCGTTGCAGGGACGGAGCGAGGCGGGACGACAATATTTTGTTATTCAAGTGAGAATTTCTTCTTGGCTTTGTATAAAACTTTAGATAAAACGACTGATTGGGATACTACGAGAACTCCTTCACAAACTGATATGCTTTTTGGATTCCAGCGAATTAAACGCGTGATGAAAACGATGCCAAAATGCGATTGTAAGGCATAATTTTTGATCTGGATGCTAAAACGTTATAGAAGGGTGTTTTGAAATACCTGTGACGTGACGCGGTAGCCTAAGTCACAGCTTGCGAATGGTTACTAGCTCTTCTACGAAAAGTTCCTCTGCAGCGAATGAGATAGGTTTTTCATTTGTACCCTTCTAATCAGAAAGAGCCCAAATTTGTGAGTACAAGCATTCAGATATTAATGGCTGTAGAACTGTCAAGCAAATCTAATTTCATGTACAAATCTCTCTTGATCTTATCTGGTATAGGAGTTTATTAACTTCTCTTTACTTCATCGGAATATCAAATTCGAAGTTCGCATCAAGTTGACCAATAAAAGTAGGAATGAAGAATATTTGCATTTTGCAAATTGGTGGACTTCTTTGTTGACCTATAGTGTTACCACATGTCTCATGAATGGCTTTCAAAATGATGATGAAATGAAAAACAAAATGAGAAACGCAATTGTTAAAGACATTTTGCATCCACACAAATCTTTTTACACAAGTTCTGCGTTTACAAGAGTTGTGGTCGCGTCTATTAGAGAAAGATGAAACGCTTTAAATCCCGTACACATTGCAAGAAGTTTTTTGAAACTTTTGCAAAGTATTTATTAGGTTTGATTACAGTTACAGCAATAAAGTGGTAAAAAGTTGCAAAAACGGAACTAGTGATAATCTTCAAAATTGTTGGAGTGGCTGATGAAATCTCTCTAGTAGTCATATTGTTTTCACTGGTCATTTTATTAGGTCTTTTAATAAGTTTTGGCACAGCAGTAAATATTAAATTTATCAAGCAGAGGTAATTAAAAACTGCTCAACAACACTATTCAAATGATGTGCCATCAATCTGATTACATTTCTGCCATCTCTCAGGCAACAAACCTATACCGCTTTGTGCAAAATTTCTGAGCTTACTTTTGGTATCGAATTTGCCCACACATGCCACACTAAGGCCGTCAGCGAATCCTTGTTCGTAATTTGCTGCTTAACGAGCACGACTTGAGATCCGATGCACAGGCCGCATTTGAGAACACGAACGTTCAAAGGCTCAGGGGTTTGTATGGAGGCTCCTTACTTAGTTTCGCCCCTGCAACACTAACTTGAAAGGCCAGCTGCTCCCGGAGCTCCACGCGAGGTTGATCGAGTAGCCACCAGCGAAGTAAATGAAAGGATCCGACTACTGAGGGGCTGGCCACTTTAAATGTGGTCATGCGACAATCAACAAAATGTTGAAGACAGCAGGCAAGAAGTGGAAAGAGGTGGATTGATTCGCTGCAAGCTCATCCTGCTGTAACACAAGGCAAGGCTGCATGGCGCCACACTGACAAAGGGAAATTGGCTGAACTGAATTACGATATAACTGCAATCAAAGAAACAAACAGTTACGACATATAACGCGATGTCAACGGCGAATAATGACGCAACAGATGTGGACCTATGTGTAGGATGCTCCAAGCCCCAGATCTCTAGGAGAATGAGTGGAACTACCCAATGTATGGAGCAGTGAATGTATGCATAGGAAGTATACAACGGCTTGAACTACAATAGATGATCTAGAGCCAAGAGAGGTGGAAGTCGCAGCCGAGCTTCAAGTAGCGTCTGCAACCGAATGGAACTGTTGTGGGCGTGGCCCTTTCCCAAAATTTTGTTTACTGTTGGCCTGTGAATAGCTGCCAAGCACAATACCGGCCAGATTCTATAGGAGCAAAGTTCTTGGTTGCCAGTCGAAAGGCGGTACGAGTCTCTGTGTTGCGCAGAAACACGGCAGGTCGCTGTTTTGAACAGAAGCTGGGTATTATTGCGCGAATGCATCGGCCACCTGGTGTGAGAAACACGAATTAGCTTGAATGACTCAATGCGCAACGAATAACCATGTGATTATGTGTAAGGTAGATACATAGATAGTCAAGACTGTGAGACTTAAGAAAAAAAACTAGTTATCTTGCTCAATAACTGCTACAATTGTCCTTTCAAGCTCAGAATTCTTCCATTATCCATAAGTCTTGGATTTTTTCCACATACGTCAATCGTAAAATGATTAGTAGTAAACCAATGACTGGTACAAACTTAACGTAAGAGTTGATGCGGAGTGTTGCCAGCTGGTCAAGGTAATGAATTGAAGATTGTTATGGCATTGCAGTCACTCTCAGTTTTAGACAAAATTTCTTGAACCCTGATCAAAATGAATATCTCTAACATTTCATCAGTGTTCTAAACCTGTCACAGGAGAGCCCCTCAGTGTATTATCTTAATTTGGATAAAAAAGATGTAAGAAGCTCTATAAACATAGCAAATCAGTCGTTGATTATTTACCAAAAAAAAGCGCAAAATTCCAGTGCAGGAAGCACTAGAAACTTCACCGTCACTGGCGTCACTTTGTCTGTTGTTTGGTTTACTCTATCGCAGTTGATGTTCCGCCCCAAGTCCGTGGAATCGCATCTAGCAAGCAGGGAGTTAGGAGATTTGTAAAACGTGTTATTGTGCAAGCATTAAGCTGCATCTCTTTATTTTGAGTGTTTTTTTAGGCGAAATCAAGCTAGGCATAGAAAGTGAGCTCCAACTGTTTGAGAGTATGTCAGCCTCTTGATGCCGATATGTTTTACGATGCTTGATTAAAAACGTCTTCAAGTAAACTCTTGAGATGATCGAAAAATTTTCTCTTTAGGTTTTCGACGTCTTGGAAAGCCAAGCTCGTAGTGCGCTCCTACCTGATTCTGTTATCTCGGCCATTTTGAATCAACTTATTGTGACATACACTTGCACACCATTGGAATGTCCAAAGGTGCGTTTTGGTGTGGCGGAACTAAATTAGCTTGAGCATTTTATTTTTGGTTTTGAGAGATCTGAAGCAGAATAACAACAAGTAGTAGAGAAAAACCACCTATCTAATTTTTCTCTGGAAAATATATATTTGTTAAAATGCGGTATCTTTTCCTGAAAATGGTACATCGCTTAATGTTCCAAATGATGGCTCACAGAATTGAAAATAAGGAAGAAAATATGTGCTCAAAGCTGCTTTAAATTTTTGCCGAATCAGAAAATATGTGTCTTTGAGGCTCATAGTTTATTGCAGTCAAGGCGATGGAAATGAGTTGCATCACTGTCGACAACACGGTGGCAACAATCCATAATATGAATCAGAACACGCATCCATGTACGCTGTTACCACGAGGCCTCCAAAAAACCCTGAGAATAACGCCTGTACCCGGCCCACCTTTGACGATTTCGGGATCTCCCTCGTTATGGATTTCAAACTTCTATTACACAGCATTCTTTCGTCAGAAAGCAATTTTCTGCAAGCTACAAGCATTATTACGGCGGATTGTCGAGGACAATGTGGTAAAGTGCAGTAAATGAAGCGGTTCGAACGTCGGCATTAAGTCCTTTGGATTGCACTTCTTCTCGGCAATTGCCACTGCCGACTGAGGTTGAAACTGAATTGTGATGTATCTAAAGAAAACATTTTCATTAGGCCGTTATTATTGTAGCATAACGGCAGCAATAAACAGGCAAATCATCTGAGTGTTGATTACGCAGAGTAGTGCAATAGATTGCATTGAAGTGTGTAACGTAATGAATTGGGATTGAGCGCTCCAAAAAGTAGCCGAAAACTTTGTAAATGAAAAATTTACATAAAGTAGTTCTTTCCATCTATCCATCAATAATTTGATAAAACGTTGTTGTCGTTACTTAGCATGAGATCAACTGAGACAGATTTTGAAATATTTCAGTAGAAATGTGCTCGTTTATCTATAAAGAAATGCCCATGTTAGCTAGCTGAGGTCAGCTAAATGACATCAAGAATGGATTAATCTGCAAAATACATATTTGACATCAAGGTATTGAGTAGTATAGAATTCTTTTTACATAGAACGAGTTATTATATTGAAACTGAGAATCCTAAATTATATCAAACCTAATGGCATGTACCAAGACACGCTTTGCAAGATATTTCAGTAAAATTTGACTCCGTAGTCAAACACAACAAAAACTCCTGTATCATTTTATATGATTGATTCTATGCTGCGCCTGCCATTCGATGTCATGGCCGCACCTGCCACATCACAACTATAACTACACTATGAAGTCATCTTTCTAAACCTTCTTTATACTTTTGCTATAAGTCCTTTATGGGGCTATATAGCACACATAAGTCGCTTAGCGGATCCTGACAGCATATTTTAAGCCCTTCATGAGGTCTGTTATGGTGCTTATGCAGTTCAATACACGTGATTCGGCCTTGCAGCCCAATAGTTGCGCAGTGTTTTTTGTCTGAGTTGATCGATTTTTGGGTTGGGGTGAATTTCTCTAACATAAAGAGTTGCCGTTATCGAACGCGCAGTCGAAAGGTCGATGCTAGGAGTATCTCGTATTTCGCAAATGAGACAAAGGATCCGAACTTCCGACCTACGTCAACGATCGCAAATCAGAGACGCCGTTCTACACGCCAGGATATCGAAAATAAGGTGGGCCGGACACGTGATGCGCTTCAACGACAACCGATGGACGAGAGCCGTTACCGACTGGATTCCTCGGGACGTCAAGCGCTCTAAAGGAAGACCACTGACCCGTTGGTCCGATTTCTTCACGAAAGCGATGGAAGAAAGATATGATGCTCAGCGAATTCCTAGAGCAAGGAGGACCCACTGGGCTACTCTTGCACGCGATAGGGAAAAATGGAAGAGTTGCTGGTACCCGCTCGAGTCACTCGACGATCAACGGGACGACAGGTGATACAGGTGAAAGAGTCGTCAGTGAACATGTGACTGTGCCTCGTCTAAAGTGAAAAGTCGTTTCATTCACGGATAACATATCACCGCGTCCAGTGCCATGATCATCGGGCATTGCAGTGTTCAACAGTCGATTGTTTAAGGCTACTATATCTAATAATGCCTTTATACTCGGCTGTTTTCCGGGTTTTTTCGAAAAGGATCGGCTCAGACGAAAGGCACTGTTCGAGTGACGAGGTTGTAAAGCCGAAACACTTATATTTCACTGTAGAAGTGTCATGATTCCCTTAAGAAAGGCTTGAAATATCCCGTCAGGACGAATTAGTTTTGAGCGAGGTAATGAAAAACAGTTGACTATAAAGGTATGTAAAGACTTATATTATAGATTAAGACGTATGGGTTAATCTCCGGCTTATACTTTTGACCAGAGAGACATTTTGTACCAGTCATCGCTATGGAGTGTCATTCATCGAACAGACCTGTTTAAAAACCTGATCACTCTTGATTCATTATCATCTCCAATGCTAGAAGATTATGTACCAAAATGCGTCATAAATCGGCGCAAATACTCGCCCTTTGGTGCTGTTCTTTGGCAGTATCTGTAGATTCTTATGAAACATATTGCTGACAGGCTCTTTAGATTCTTTTTGAATTTCCGCCGAAACTGCGGCTACGGTTCTGTTATTGTACAATTTGATAGTTCATAATAAATTGCACACAATTTCGACTTTTACATCATCCGTGGGCGGTCCGCTAGTTTTCTTTTCTACTTCTGCTTTTGTTTTCGGTCTAAGATCACCACCGAATCAACTAGTAGGAAGTCCAGCCAAGAATCCATTGCCGAAATCCATTCCTTGGAAACAAATTCGTGAATACGTCAGGAAACCAAGAAATATTATATTCACAACCAGTAATCCACGGACCTCCCTCTTTAAGTGATCCTGCCCGGTTAGTCGCGAGGGCACGTGGCGCGTCCCCAGGTGGTGGATAGGGGAATAAACGCGAACCAAAAGCGACCGTGTGCTTCCCAGAGACGCAGGTGGATTCAGTGGACGAGCTCAATGCTTCTGCAGCACCGACGTGACAAAAACTCTATTTCTACGAGTCAAGTCGGCCAAAAGCCTGCAATCAAGCGGCTGAGAAGTACATGGGAGGCGGTTAGAAGTCGCCTCCAACAAATAAGCTCCCCCGCTCCTCCGAGAGAGCCTGGCAAGCTACTTGTGAGTACCCAGCCCCCACGTTTAGAGCCTGGCAGGCTATACGTTGGGTACTGAAATGCCAAAAACAGCAACAAATATGGGCCTCATTCTCCTGACCCCGAAAGAGCCCCTGGTACGGCAGCGCCAGGTAGGGCGAGTACGGAAAGGCTGCTAAAATCTCAGGGCCGAACTAGGCTGCCAAGATCGAAACAGACTAAAATGACGATCTGTACCTACAACGCAAGAACCCTTGCTCAGCAATCCGCTGTAGAAGATCTGTTAATTCAAGCAAGAAGAATAAGGCACGACGTCATTGGCCTGGATGAGACGAGAAGGCACCATCCTTTTTACGCTGTTTATGAAACCGGGGAAGAACTGTTCCTTGGTACAAGCGATCGCAGAGGTGTCGGCGGCGTTGGCGTCCTCGTCAAATGGAATTTGACCGTGACCATTGATTCGTTCGAACAACTAACAACCCGTATCGGATGATTACGGTTGAAACGATGTGGTTGTATGCCGGCTTTGACCATCTTCGTTGCTTACGCACCAACATCAAGCTATGAAAAAGACGAAGTCGAAGCGCTCTATATGGACCTCGAAAAATTCTTCAGAGAAGATCATACATTCTTCAAGGTCATTGTCGGAGATTTTAACGTGAAAATTGGACCTAGAAGAACGTCTGAAGAACGTCACATAGGGACCCACGGGATAGAATGGAATGAACAGGGCGAGAGGCTATCTGAGTCTATCATTACGACCCAAACCATCCATGGTAACTCGCAATTCCAAAACCCTCTTTCTCAGCGATGGACGTGGGAGTCTCCCAATGGAGAGTACCGTAACGAAATAGATCACATAAATCGAAGATTCTGCCTGACCGACGTCGCTGTTGTTCCTAAGTTTCACACGGGATCAGACCATCGCCTCCTTCGCGCAACGTTCCGATTTTCGAGGAGAGGAGAGAAAGCCGCTAAATTCAAACAACGAAGTCCGAGAACTACATAAACTGGGATGTATTCAAATCATTAGTCGGCTCATGGGAAGATACTGTTCACGACAACATCGACGAAGAATACGATCGACTCGTTGAATATCTTCACGTTAGCGCTAAAAAAGCCGAGAGTCCTAAGGTCACGAAGAGACGCTTGTTTCCGCAGACACTCGAGCTCATACGTCAACGTCAACGGAATCGCACGAGCTGCAGGAAACCGAAACCTTACGTCCGAATTTGCGAAACGATGCAGAGAAGCGATAAAAGAAGACTTTAAAGAGAGAAGAGCAGCAGTCATGGCAGAAGCTGCAGAAGCTGGGAAGAGCATTCGCAAGGCCCAGCGAGGCTTCGCCAACTATAAGACCAAGATAATTGCACTCCGATACACTGAGGGGACACTTACAGCTTCCAGAAGGGCTATGGAGAAAATCATCCACCAATACTACTTAGATCTCTTCGCTAGCCATGTCCTCTTACCGTCATATAAATTGAAAGAGGACGAAAATGTTGCCCCACCGGTCCTCCCTTCCGAAATCTGACATGCTATATCGTCGGTGAAGAACAGAACAACACCCGGTCCAGACAGGATAAGACCAGAACATCTGAAGAATCTGCCGCCAGTTCTCATTAACACCCTGGCTCGGCTCTTCACTCGCTACCTGTGAGAATGCAAGGTCCCTATTCAATGGAAAACCCGCAAGACAGTATTGTTGTTCAAAAAGGGAGACCTTCACGACATAGGCAACTATCGCTCAATTTGCTTGCTGTCCGTTGTCTATAAACTCTTTACTCGAGTCATCCTAAACAGGATTGACAGAACAGTGGACGAAGGACGGCCATGCGAACAAGCAGGGTTCCGTAAAGGATTTAGTACCATAGATCACATCCACACGATTACAAGACTCATTGAAGTTTCACGAGAGTACAAACAACCACTCTGTCTTACTTTCATCGACTGAAGAAAGCCTTTGATTCAGTGGAAACAGAAGCGGTGATAGAGGCTCTGGATAACCAGGGCGTCCCTACTGGGTACATAATGATCCTTCGTGAGCTTTATAAAGATTTCACGACTAAATATCTCCATTCTACAACAATATCACCATTGACGTAAGAAGAGGGGTTCGACAAGGCGATACAATTTCGCCAAAACTATTCACTGCCACCCTACAAAACGTCATGCGATCATTAGAATGGGACGACATGGGAGTGAAAATTGACGGTCGACAATTAAACCATCTTCGCTTTGCTGACGATATCGTACTCATAACACCAAACATCAGCCAAGCGGAACGAATGTTGACCGATTTTGATAATGCCTGTGGAAAGATTGGTCTTGAACTGAATCTATCAAAAGCAATGTTTACGAGGAACGGATGGGTTTCTAATGCCCCATTCACGCTCAGCGGAACGACAACCTTTGAATGCTCCAGTTACGTCTATCTAGGTCGTGAAATTAACATGATGAACGACCTAACTCCAGAGTTGAGAAGGCGGGAAACGAGTGGCTTGGGGAACATTTAAGAGCATCGAAGATGTAGCGAAGAGGATAATGAACATCCGACTCCGTGCCCACCTTTTCGACTCGGCAATTATCCCTGCCCTGAGTATGCAGCAGAAACCTGGTCGCTACGTAAGCAGGATGAAAGATCACTTGTCATTATAAAACGCGCAGGCGAAAGGTCGATGCTAGGAGTATCCCATATCTTGCAAATGAGAGAAAGGATCCGAAGTTCCGACCTACGTCAACAATCAAAAATCGGAGACTCCGTTCTGCACGCCAGGAAATCGAAAACAAGGTGGACCGGACACGTGATGCGCTTTAACGACAACCGATGGACGAGAGCTGTTATCGACTGGATTCCTCGGGACGTCAAGCGCTCTAAAGGAAGACCACTGACTCGTTGGTCCGACTTCTTCACGAAAGTGATAGAAGAAAGATATGATGCTCAGCGAATCCCTAGAGCGAGGAGGACTCACTGGGCTACTCTTGCACGCGATAGGGAAAAATGGAAGAGATGCTGGTACCCGCTCGAGTCACTCGACAATCAACGGGACGACAGGTGACAGGTGACAGGTGACAACCAGTAATACATCATTTGAAATATCTTCTGGGGTCCGCACAAGTACTGAAGACGGGCCACCTCAGTATCTAAGCAGGCAAGTATGTAGAATTGCGCTGTTTCTCAAATACAAGCGAACTAAGACAACATTATTCCGAATCTCTCTATTGCCATAACTTGAGACCCGGAAGAATTACCTTCGTAGATTCACTTCGACTTCGGCATTCTCCTGACCACAAAATTTTAGCAGTTGCTATCTGAAGCTTAAATCGACAATCTCATCATGTCAATGTTTGAATATAAATATTTTTTGCTGCCTATTTTCGTAGCTACTTTCTCACTATCTCTCGTTCACAATTAGAATTGAAATATCAATCACAAATTGATTAAAGTATTATACTGGAACTCAGACAAAAGAGGCACATTGACCAGATCGACCCTTATCGAAAATTAGCTCTTGTATTTACACGCGCGGCTTTATCATCACTGTTCTTCTGTTCATGATCCAAATCATTTGTAATTATAATTTTATGTAAAAATGGCGCAGATCCACATCGTGGTCTAGATCTTCAGTCTGTGCAATCCCACTAATGGTGACGAATTAATATAAGGCGAAATAACATCACTGGCCCAATTAACTGAAGCACAAAATGTAGTTCTTAACCAGTAAAATATATCAAGAAGAAGCACTTATTGATGGGAAGGTAAATAAATGCTTCCGAAAGATGTGGGACACCAGTTAGGTCAAAGTATTGTGGTGAAACAGATTCAAAGGAGATAATTTTAGAAAAGGGAGATGGGACAAAATGTGACCTCATAAAAAGGTTGTCTTATGTTACTTAGGCGCAGCACCTAGAATAAACTTCACCAGATTACAAAACAGTCTTTATTCCGCCAAAAAAATTTTCCAGAGTTTCTCAGTGTTGATCGTCTCTGCGACCATCTGGGGTTTCAGTCATGCTTTCCACTGGAAAAACCTAATCTTTCGAAGGGTGCTCGCAGAGTGGTTAGCGATGCAGATTGCCAGGAGATCATAAGAAGGAAAGGTGACTTTGACGAACTTCCCTAATGCTCCCATGCAATCGCGTGGTAATGCCTTATCTTTGCTATATTTGAGAATGCAAGATTTGACTTGACCGTATTCTACGACTTTTATGAATAAGACGAGCCCCTCAAGAAACAATCGAAGCCACAGGCGAAATTTTTGAATATCAGTGTGGACGACGAATGGGAGGAAACGAATCTGATCCATAAAATGCTCGTCTTAGCAAGGTAAAAGTAGATGATGATTCGTATAAATGAATAATGAAATAAATCACTATGTTCTTCTGTTTAGCAGCTCCGAGATGTTATTGATATTATTTATTAAACATCAGCGAAGCGTATAACAATATAGTTAATAATGCAGTACGAATATTACAACAGTCGTGGTGGATTACGTTTCAGCAAGGTTCGACTCTTCAGAGCCTGGAAAGGTCAAATTGATTCGCAAATTATTAAATCAAAGGCCTTCATAACCCCAGCAGAAAACGTAAGAGATAAATTTTTGGGTCGCATAGGAAAAACTTCATTGCAAAAACACTCACCGTTTAGATGTCTTAGGTATTTCAAATAATCATTGAAGACCTGCCACTTGGAGTCTGTGCTAATCTGAGACTGTGCCTGGCTCAGGTCGGGAATATTAGCCTGAGATATGGTGCTAGGTCACGCGATATTACAAGACATTGCTTTTAGCGGTTCATTTTTTGGCCTTCGCTATGCATCCAGAAGGCTTCCAAAGTTACGCGTAGATCTTTTCGATTTCTGTGCAAGGACCGTGAATTTAACGTCAAAATCTGCTCCCTTATACTTCTGTTCCCTATGCGTGCCTAGTGGGGTTTTTGGGTCGGAGTTACGTTTACCAGCTAAGTGCTCTTTTATGCGGATGCAGAGTGGTCTACCCGTTTCTCAAATATATTCATTCCTGCATGCCTCGCAAGAGATCAGGTAAATTGTACCCGACCTCATGCAGTCGCCGTCTCTGCCGTTTGGGCAAACTTTGCAGTCGTTGGTTTCGCAGAGACGATCATACAGCCGATTGCGGACTGATTGGCGCTTTAGTGTTTTTGGTGGTATCTCGACTACTGCTACCGAATTATCTGAACCTGCTCTTTTTAAGCAGCGTTAAATGGCTGCACTCACTTCGTTAAAAATAAAAGGCAGGATGAATGGAACTTTATCCTCGCTAGACCTTCCGTATAGGGGCGCCGAATTTCCTCTAAATTTAACGCGAGAAGCTCATATCGTGCTGTAGCCATTAAAGGTGGCTATTTTTCGCACCAAGCTCAGGAACTCTACCTTGTGTTCGTTTCCTGTGCACATATTAGCAGCTGTTCGAAACATGTTTTTCATAAGTGCGCATTTTGTGTGCGAGGGATGAGCAGATAAGTAGTGGACCAGGATGTTTTTGTTGCTTGGTTTGCGATACCACTTTGTGTTGTAGGAGTTTTTAGAGAGGTTAACTTGAACGTTTAGAAATGGCAGCCAATTTGCCTTAGGTTTCTCATGGGTGAACGTTATGTACTCTGACTGGCTAGACTAGAACCACCCAATAGGCGCGAACAACAGGAAACTATAGGGACACTGCCAACACCGCCTTTTCCTCGAGCGTTCTTTAGACAACAAGGCCCTAATAATGAAGTGGATATCAATTTGTGCATATTTTCGGACGAAACTCTTGGAATCCTCAATCACTATCACGCAGGAAAGTTTGGCTCCAACCTAACATCAACGCAGAAAAACGGTATACGACAGATACGGGAGCTAATAAAGTCCAAAACCATTCGACTATCAGTTAGTCATAAGGGAAGAGAGTTCGTGGTAATTCCCTGTCAGTTGGAAGTTGAGATAACGGAAAGTCGTCTAGAGGACACTACACTCTACCGTCCATCATCCAATAAGGATTTTCAAAAACAATATCGCAAGTTAAATAGTGAATGGGTAAAAATAGCAAGTTTAGCTGATTTGAAATCTTCCGTTGTCTCTCAATTAAAACTTAGTCCACCATCATGTTCCGTCTTATACTTACTTGTTAAGACTCGTAAGTTGGTATGCACTGGTGATCTTGCGTCTAAGACCCATCAAAATTCAAAGTTAGACCCCGTCACTGGATGTCCCCGTGAATCAAACGTCAAAATCTGCTCCTTTTGGATACATACGATAAAGGAGCAGATTTTGACGTTAAATTCACGGTCCTTGCACAGAAATCGAAAATATCTACGCGATACTTTGGAATCCTTTTGGATATATAGCGAAGGCCAAGAAATGAACCGCTAAGAGGAATGCCTTGTAATATCGCGTGACCTAGCACCATATCTCAGGCTAATATTCCCGACCTGAGCCAGGCACAGTCTCACATTAGCACAGTCTCCAAGTGGCAGCTCTTCAATGATTGACTGAAAGACCTAAAACATCTAAGCGGTGAGTGTTTTTGCAATGAAGTTTTTCCTATGCGACCCAAAAATTTATCTCTTACGTTTTCTGTTGGGGTTATGAAGGCCTTTGATTTAATAACTTGCGAATCAATTTGACCTTTCCACGCTCTGAAGATGGCGAACCTTGCCAAAACGTAAGCCACCACGACTGTTGTAATATTCGTGCTGCATTATTAACTGTATTGTTATATGCTTCACTGATATTCAATAAATGATATCAATAACACCTCGGAGCGGCTGAACAGAAGAAGAAACCGATTTATTCAAACTATGCCGCGGTTAATAGATAGTCGTTCCTGGGATTTGTTGAAAAATAATGGAAGAAATAAATAATATGAGGACTTGTTGCCGGAATTTATACTGGCGTTTGAAGCATTGTGCTAGGGATAGAAGATTTAATAGACTATAATTTACAACTTTTACCTAAATGAAACTTCAATTTCTACATCTACGAAAGTATGAGATGAGGTAAATAAAATCACAGACTGACGATTTTAGGGCTTTTTGATACCGGTTAGAATGGGGATATCTTCAACGTAAATCTGTGAACATGTTCTCTTTGTTATCAAAATCTATACCTATCCATCTTCCTAGCACCAAAATCTTCTAAGCCGTGTACATCTTCAAACTCACATATGTCATGAAGTCAGTCTATGTTACCGCTATTTGCATAAACGTCTCAGATGACGCCACAATACAAGCCATCAGCGAATTGCTGATGGAAAATGAGGAAAAATTAATGTGTAAGACTTATTGATTCTCTGTTAATAACTCGTTCAAGAGAGTGCCGAGCTGCTCAATCTTCAGGCCGTCAAAAAGAGTTTTTACACAAATCAAAGTGTTGCTATTGTTTAAATGTTGGCACCTAGCCTTGTCATTGCCCTCATTCCTCAGTTGGATTCACTGCGTATCAGTCGTTCTCCATCACTCTAGTGTTCATCCATAGATGATTGTTTTGTTATCAGTGAGAATGTTTTGAACTGTTGATGAAACAGTGAGAGTATACTATATTCACACGAGAAAAACCCAGGGCGAATTGATATTTGTTGCAATCTACCAAAATCAACTCTCCGAAAATGGTTATTCGGAAGATAGTATCGAAAGCCAACTAGTAAAACAATACTAGTGCATTCTCTTCTCATCTCACAATTACAAAAAAAAATTGTCCAGAGCACGAACCGAACAGATAACAATGTTTGCACGGGAGGAGGAGAGAGAAAGGAGTTATTACATTTGACACGACCAACAGCCATGACAAAGAGCTGCAGTTCTAGTAGGTTGAAAGGAGAGATAGGCCATTGGTGGTATGCAATAGTGCGGCAGACCTAAATGGGAAGATATCTCAAAAACTACCTTTCATAAAAAATGATTTAAACCTATTACAATGTGTCCAAAGGATAAAGGACGTTACACAACCATTCAGCACAAGAAACCCAGTCACCTACAGATTTGTGCGCATAGCTTTCGGTCGCACTTGTTCACCATTTTTACTAGCAGTTAGCATCAAATACCACTCAAGGAGCTACGTGAACAATACTGCGTTGGCGAAAAATCTTACGGAAAACACGTACGTCGACCATCATTACCAAATCAACACAGGAGGAGCTCTAGCTATTGAAAGAATTGAAACGAGTGTTCAGTGATATGAAAATAAATCAGCGTGAATTTCTTTCAAATAACGAAGAGCTCATTAACTCACTCCCACTCTGTTTGGGTACACCAATCAAAAATCTGGAGAAATTTGTGGACAGCCAAACCGCTATAAGTCGAAGAATTTACCGGATTGAACGAAGAAGAACGAAAAAAAGAAGAATGAAAAGTCCGGAACGACTTAACTTAGCACCAAATCCAAAGAGCAACAAAAATCGAAACGATGGTAACCATGTACGACTACTGCGCAAGAAAGACGCTCACACATTATCAGACAATAAAAGTATGGAGGTGTTTTTCTCGGTTATCCGAGGACAAATGGACATTTGACCCCATTTGTTGGACAGAAACTTTTCATAGGAGTGTTAGCAATGAACCGAAAACTTAACTCTCTGGTTAGAGCTCTACATGGCCGATTTTCAAGAAGATCATTTTATAAAGCGGCAAAATTCAAAACAAAATTATGTCCCAGACTCGCATATTTATGGCCGGACAGAGCTCTTCCAGGGCCAATAGTAGTCAACCGATAGCATAACTTTCAATGATTCCATCATTGCACCCACTTTTTGAAAAGACCGTTCCTCTGTAATGCGCAGCAAAAATAACAATGAATTCGCATGCGCGAACAAGTGGTCTTCGGCTGATTTACGGTCCGCAGAGTGAGGTGCTAAGAGTGGTCGCAGCGATCACCGACCGATTTTCGAACGGTCTTATGAAGGCGTGGACGTTTTTTTTCAGTTAGAAATTGGTGTCTTCGCTTTGAAAAGGAATCTCCAAATAAAACGTATGACTCTTCGACAAAAAGATTGAATACTTCTATTTTTCCATAAATACGGATGGATTAACTATCATCGTAATCATTTTGAGGGAATCCAGAAAGCCAGAACATTATGGCTGCTTCCATCAGTGACTCGAAAACGTGTTATCAGACGTTTTCCACACGTTCATATGCTCGAATATCGACCGATGGTCGCGTCAACCACCCCTGCCGCCTGACCACGCGGCCCTTGAATTGGCCAAAGACCACTCGCTCGCACATGCAAATCTAATCTTATTTCCCTGCTGCATTGCAGAGTAGAGAAAAGGTTTTTTCAAAAAATAAGCACAACGTTGCAGCCGATAAATTTATGCCACCGAATGATTTTTGATAGCCTAAGAAAGAACTCTGTCCTGCGAGAAATATGCACATGTGAGACATGATTTTATTTTGAACGTTGCGGCGTTATAAAAGAGTCTCTTAGATAAACCGGCCATATGCGGCTATAGCAAGAATTTAAGCTTTCGAATGATTACTAGCACTACTATGAAAATTTGTTGTCCAGCAAATAAGGTCGAATATTCATTTGCTTCCGGGCAACCGAAAGCTACCATTATTCTTTTTCTTTCAAATCGCCTTATTGCCAATAGGCTATAGTATGCTGAAAAATGTTCCAATACTTATTGTCAAGGGTTAGAATATTAGGATACCAGCGGCACACTATGATATTAGGTAACGATGCTAGCAGCCAAATCAGCTTAGCGAAAGGCCCTAGTGTTATGCTTAGAAGTGATGCTCATGACTTCTTAACATTGACATGCATAGCGTTTTGGAAAGTACTCGACAATAAGCAGACAAGCAATGCAAATTCTGCTAGGAACAAAGCCGGAAGTCGGTCACAGCAGCGCGAGAGAAGCGTCCAAAGCGCTTCAGAGTCGCCCTCTTCCAGAAAAACGTTCTACCTCACATTATAAAGTCAACTTGCCATATTTCGGAAAACTGGGTTGGACCACGGTACCACATCTACGACAATTCACCGACTAGGAATGAAATGGATGCTTGGTGAGCCATGAGCGCGAAATTGGACGGTGGACCTTGTGTGCAACACAGAGCACCTCTAACAACTGCGCCACATGCGCTCTTATCTACGGCATATAGCTCTGATATTGTTTCATCGAATTTGATAATCATTTTTTCTCAGCGCCCTAAAAAAGCATTTTCGAGAGGAAAAATATAAAGAATAGATCCACCTCGAAGTGGCCTCATCGACTTCTTTAATCCAGCTCCATTCTTTTTGGGACTAAGGCAATCAATCTCTCTCTCTAAGATACTGGCATATCATTGATTATGAAAGTACTCATTTACCGACAAAGCAATTTTTCAAAAAAGGGATTTTACGAAGTGTTGAATAGCGGGAAATCAAGAGACAATCCATTACTTCCAAGTACATGACATTGTAAAAATAGTGGCCGATATCTACTGACTTTACTACAGCAAAACCATTCGTCGATTAGCAATAGCTAATAGGACAAGGAATTGCTAAAACACGTAGTTGTTTCAACATCGAAGTGGTTGAACAAGGAATTGCTTTTTCAGCATCAGCCATCGCTCGTAAGAAACTCATAGTAAGACCTAAGATTGCGGAACGCTCAAGGTGTTTTTCAATTTGTCACTCTTCAGATGGATTTAACAGGACTGCGTATGATACAAGTTAAGAAATACTCACTAGCATAGCGAAAATGAGTAGAATTCTCTGCTTCACGCACGTTACCATGGGATGAAACTGAAAAGTGCTACTGTCATTGGTTGGCGAAAATGTAGAAATCGTATTGAGCGCAGCTCCATCTCACGTAACACGTGCAATATTTGAACCAAAGTAACTTTGTGGTACGAATATTCGAATTACCCTAAGAGCCTAAATTACTTTTCACGTAAAAATGATCGCTAACAATATGAAGACATGCTTCGGGCTTTTGAAATGATCTTTCCAAACCATTTGCGCACACGAAAGAAGGCACTTGAGGTGGCATTAAATGGTATGAGCCTTCATACAAAATGCTTCTTACGAAATCTACAGTGAAAGATGTTGTTTTCACATCGTGGAAAACTTTGAGAAATTGTGGGCACTTCGTAAACATGCACATTAACGGATCACCTAAAAACTTTTGAGAAGATTAGCAAAGACGCTTCTACTCAGCAAAACCACACTTCCTTTCTTGGCGACTTCCAGTGCACCCGTTTCAATACTTCAACAGCGAACGTTTCGACAGTTCACCTTCTTCGAGCCTGGAAAGGTCACATTGTCTGCAATCCAATCATTCAAACACCACGAACTATTTTTTTTCTATTTTTTTCTATTTTTGTTTTTCAACTATGGCAATTGTCAGCTAAGTGCTTTTCTATGCGAGCATATATTGGTCTACCCGTTTCTTCTCTCCATAAAATTTATCGCAACACGACTTGCAATAGATCAGATAAACTGTTCCTACGATCAAGCCATCACCGTCTCTGCCGTTAGGACAACTTTACAATCTTTCGTTGTACAGAGACGGTGATATAAGCGATTAGGAACTAATTGACGGCCTTAGAGTATTCGATGGTATTTCAATGATCGTTACCGGTCGCTTTAAACGTACACTTTCCGAACAACGTTTTATAGCTGTACTTATCCCTTCTAGAAAGAATTTTGAGATGAATGGGTTTCGGCTTTCATTCAAATTTTCGTTCGAAAGCATGTTGTTCCCTCTAAGCCTAGGCCGAGGTGATACAAATTCGTATCCATCAGAAGTGGTTAATTCATGAGCCAGTTTCACGAATTTACTATCTTCTCTCTTCCAGGCCACACACTGGAGGCCGTTCAAGAAATGTTTTTTTACTAAGGAACAGATAACCAAACAATCATGTACGTACCTACAGTAGAGTATTAGCCAGAAATCCATTACTGGTGCTTCCACGTTCGCCATAAATGCAGTACCTAGGCCAGGTGACAGTCGCAACCCTATTGCCAACCCTCTCATTTACGCAAAGTTCTTCGGGGACCATCTGAAGACTGTGAAAATCAAGCCGAGGTAAATAGGTAGTCTGTCTTGGAGTTGTTAGAAAAGTACCCGTTTCCAATACTATTAAGTTCTCGGTGACACGACAACTCCAACCTAAATCCATGTCTTCAGCGGAATTCTGTCGAAGTTCCCATTTTAGGTACCAGTCGATACCTCTATCGGCCATTTCATATACATTTCATCATTCCATTCCATTATTTGATCAACCCCGTGCTTTGACAGAATTTATCGCAAAATGTGATGAAAAGATTCTGCTTTAGACCAAGAAACTTTGAACTAATTACAAAAAAGAATGTTTGAAGCCTAAACGAGGTTGGTACGCCACGAAACCTCCGAAACACTTATGTATGGCCTTGGCGTACCAACCTCGTTTAGGCTTTAAACAATCTTTTTTGGAATTATTTTGAATGTTTATTGCGAGGTTTTAAAATCAGTCCATCATATGGATTAATTTTGGTCTAACAGCCGAAATCCATTGACTGAAAAGTGATGACGGACCAGTGTCATTGTACACTATGCCATCACCACATACGCCTCCCTCCTTGCTATGATGCAGGGCTTAATGAGGGGCGGGGGTCACTGACGAGGAGGCCGAAACCTCCGAAACACCGGTACATGGCCCCAGAGTACCAACCTCGATTAGGCTTTAAAAATTGGTTTTGGAATTATTTTGAATGTTTATTACGAGGTTTCAAAATTAGTCGATCATAAGGACTAAACTTTGAACTCTTGAAATTCTTGCAAATTTCGAAGAATTTCCAAAGCTGTACCACTCATATGTAAAGTGGGCATCAAATCTGCTGTTACCCCATCAATGACGAGCATAAAATGTCAAATTTGCCTAGGGTCGAGTCCGTATCATTTGTTCAGCTTATTAGGAATCAAAAATGAAAATCCTCTCAAATATGGTGGTGGTTCCAATCAAAGCTTTCATCATTGTGCTGATGGCCACAATTTCAACAGTTGTTATATGGAAAGCGAAAAAAAAACTTGTCTTATTAGCTGACGCGAGGTTGGTAAATTAGTCGTGGAGATTAGGCTGATGTTTCGGCGACCCGCCTTCCACAGAGCTTGGGCGTATGTAGTATTAGTCTATTTGAATGATTCGGATGGTCTTATTTATATGGTGCCTAGGTCAGGTTAGAAGATCAAACGAAGAAAGGGTGCGAGATCTCATGTGGTGGTGACGCACTCATCCTTCCGGTTCATTTCGGGATTTTGGGCGTTTATCCAAAATGCCACAAAAGTTTTGCGCGTGGATGCTTTTGACTCCTGGGTTAGGATTGTGACAGTCACATCAAAATCCTTGTTATTGTGTTTCGTGCTCTATGTAAACCTAAAGGTTTGGTTTTATCTATTTAAGACTTACTATCTAGATGTTCTTTTATGAGGATGAAAAGTGGTCTACTCGTTCCGCCTGTATAATCTTCCCCGCATGTTTCACATATTAGTAAATAAATTGTGCCCGATCTCGTACAACTCCCTCTTTTCCGTTAGGGCAGATCATACCGTTTTTGGTGTGCACAATCGATTATAAAGTCTATTGCGGATCAGCTGATGGCGTAGGGTGGGAGGTGGGGTTTCGATAACTACCACGCAATTTTGAACACTGCATCTTTTTAGGCACCCTCTTACCGCGCTAAGGCAGTTTGAAGGGAACTTTATTCAGGTGCGGAGTATTGTTCTTTCGGGGCCTAATTCCACTTTTTGAATGTTCCCAAGTAGCAAATGTTTTGCAGCCATTGGAAATGGCAATTTTTCGTGTCAAGTCTAATGATTCGTTCCTTTCCTCTTCTCCTGTGCACACATATTTAGCCGTTTGAAACATGTAAATGGTATCGAAAACCAAGTAACAAGAACATTTTGATAAAATATAAAAAATTTGGTGGAATATAAATGAATAAAGGTATAATATGATTAAAATACCAGCCAAAGTGCAATCGAGTGCGCAAACGCTCGTGTTAGGTGAAAATTTCGCTTGACATAGAGTGTAAAACGTTTGTCTTCGATGACTCTCTGTAAGGGAGCAGAGCTTCCGAGAGAACTGACTATAAAAATATCGAAGGACGACGGGTTCTGCCCGACTGACGAGTCTATAAGGACGAAACACGTGTATCGGGCTGTACAAGAGCCCATACCAGACCACATGACAAGTTGGCACAAATAATAATGAAAGGATCTATTGATATTTGAGCGTGGTCTTGATAAAGCATTGGAAATAAAGGTATAAAGAAAACATTTTGGTCAATCACCTTTCCTCTCATCCTTCACACATGAAAAAATCGCTAATTAAAAACATGTTTCGAACGGCTAAAAATGTGTGCACAGGAGAAGAGGAAAGGAACGAATCATTAGATATGGCACGAAAAATTGCCATTTCCAACGGCTGCAAAACATTTGCTACTTGGGAATATTCAAAAAGTGGAATTAGGTCCCGAAAGAACAATACTCCGCACCTGAATAATGTTCCCTTCAAACTGACTTTTATATTAAACGAAATTAGTAGCGCGGTTAAAAGGTGCTCAAAAAGATGCAGTCTTGAGAATTCCGTGGTATTTAACGAAATCCCCGCTCCCACCCTACGCCATCAGCTGATCCGCAATAGACTTTATGATCAATTGTGTAACACCAAAAACTGTATGATCTGCCCTAAAGGAAAAGAGGGGGATTGTATGAGATCGGGCACAATTTACTGACTAACATGTAAAACATGCGGGAAATAATATAAAGGCGAAACGGGTAGACCACTTTTCATCCGCATAAAAGAACATATAGTAAATCTAAAATAGTTAAAATCAAACCTTTAGCTTTACATAGGGCACAAAAACACAACAACAAGGATTTTGATGTGACTGTCACAATCTTAGCGCAGGAATCAGAAACATCCACGCGCAAAACTCTTGAGGCATTTTGGATAAACGGCCAAAATCCCGAAATGAACCGGAAGAACGAGTGCGTCACCATCACATAAGATCTCGCTCCCTTTCCTCGTTTGATCTTCTAACCTGACCAAGGCAGCATATAAATAAGACCATCCGAATCATTCAAATAGACTAATACCACATAAGCCCAGGCTCTGAAGCAGGCGGGTCGCCGAAACGTCAGCCGAATCTCCACGGTTAATTTACCAACCTCTCGTCAGCTAATCAAGATAGGTTTTTTCGATTTACATATAACAACTAATTATGCCGAGGTTTATAGAAAGTTGAACTTTCGAATTTCAACACTGTTCGGATGTGGAGTGATGCCGGCAGATCAAGGTGATAGATAGAAAATCATAATTGTCTACAGATATCTTTCTTTGAAGCTTATGAAGCTAGATTAAAATAAACATGTTTTAGAGCTTTTTAGTGCTTCATAACTGTCGCACTTTGAGTACTATCATGGAAGAGTTTTGAGTAAGTTTCCGTTTGAACGCCAAAAAAAATCATGGAATTCTGTTTCAGGGAGCACTAAAAACTTTACCGTCACTAGCTTCACTTTGCCTACCGCTATGGCTTACACCACCGCTGCTGATATCGCGGCAGAAGTCCCAGATATTGCAACTAACGACGCAGGAGTTAGAGGATTTGTGGAACGCCTCGTAAAGCAAACAGTGAGCTGTAGCCGTTAATCGCAAAAGATTCTCAGTTTTGGGACATCTGGTAAGACGGAAGAAAGCGATCTCCAGTTTAGACAATACGTCGGCCTCTTAGTGTCATATGACGTGTCGCTTCATATAATTTGCTCAAAAACGCTCCGTGATCTCATTTAAAATACTTGCTCTTGTGGTCTTTGACGTTCTCGAAGGTCAGGCTCGTATCGTGATGCAGTCATCTCGGCCATTTTGAATCAACTTACTGTGAGAGTCACTTACCCACCGTTGATGTGCTCGAATGTGCATTTCGGTTTAACAGGCAAAAAATGCGTAAGTATTCTATACTCAATTTTTTGTGAGATTCATACAGAAATATAACTGATTTTAAGAAAGGCAAGGTTATATTCTTTTTTATTTAAATTGGTAGAGAATTACCGTGAAGAGACACAAAATATAGGGAGAACAAAGTACAGTAAAAAAAATTTAAGCCTTTAATTCGATGCTATTTGAATAATTTTTTTCGTATTTTTTCCTGATAACGGTTAAGCACTCAGTGTTTCATATAGTGGTCTGGAGAGTTCAAATAATGAAAAAATTTAGTGCCCAAAACTGTTATTTGTTTTTTTTTTTGGTATTTTCTCGTAATTGACCCTTATTCGATTCTTCGCAAAGGACGAATTTTTTTGATTATTTTCAAAGTTTGAGTAATTATTCGAAAGCTCAAATCTCGAAAAATTTGCTATGCTTCATATATAAAATGCACTTTGTATCTCAAATGACCTCTGTGATACACTGTAATAGCAGAAGTGTAATCATTCTTCATATTCAAACATTTCTCGCTAAACGAAGCTTCTCCTCTGGACTTTCAGTAACCATTTAGTAGCTGTAACCTCAGCAGTCCAATGATGTATTTGCTTTTCAAAAGGACTTGTTGAAACGTTGAAACAGGCAAAAGAAGATTGGTAATCGCAAATTCTACACCGCAAAGAAGCGCGAAGGCTTAGTGGCAATGTTGCAAAAGTGTCATTGCGGTGTTGAATGAAATTAGCATTCTTTTAGCTGCTAAAGCGCAACGTATCTTCCGGAAAGCAATTACATCATTGGAAGTGCCGCGATTCAGGCTACCGAGTGGTTACTGAAACTCTAAAGGAAATGCTTTGTTCAGCAAGAAATGTTTGATTAAGAAACATAATTTTATTTTAGTTGTCACAGCTCAATAAGGAAGCCACCTAGAAAATAAGATACACCCAATGGGATTTTTGAGATATGAGCTATCAAATGCTTGGTAAAACTTGAAGAGAGACTATAAGATGCGTTTTTTAAGGGATTCAAGAACGTGCGGATAGCGAAAACACTTGGGAATTGAATCTGCTCTCGGCTGTAACAGCGTCGTAAAAAATTCTTTTCAAAAGCCAATAATACCACGAGAACTGTCGAGATAGAAGCTAGCAAACGGTCAGTGAAAGTAAGTTTTAGAGATAAGCTTTGCTGAGCGAAAAATTTATGAATCAAAAACGTGATTTTGTTTGCCGTTACAGCGCATCAAAAAGGCCATTCTAGAAAAAAGTACGCTCTCAGACATTTGGAGATTCAGACTATAGACTGCTGCTCAAACGTACGTTCAAAGACAGTTGAAATTACGCTTCTTCTATAGGGCCGAATAAAAGGTGGATAACGGAAATGATCTGTTTTTGAGGTTAGATGGACATACAATATAAAGGCTTATAGTTTACTTCAGTCAGCAAGATGGGAATGAGCTGCATCAATGTCGACAAGACAGTGACGGCAATTTGCTCGAATACGCATGTAACCAACATGAAGGAACGTAAGGTGACAATGCACCATCTCTGACAATTTCAGGATCTCTATCGGTATGAAATTCAATCTTCTTCCTATAGAACGTTGTCTTCTGAAGAGAAATCCTCTGCTTACCACAGACATTATCATGGCGAATTAGTCAAAAGCAATGTAGCAAAATAAGGTGAACTGAGCGATTCGAACGTTTACATCGAGTCTATGCGGGTCGCACTTCGTTTTGGCGATTGGTACTGTCGGCGAAAATTGAAGCTGAATTGTGAGGTATTCAAAGCAAACACTTTCCCTGGCCAATAATTCTTGCAGCATTACAGCAGCAATGGACGAAAAAATCTTAGAGAGTTAAGTTTAGTGCCTCAAAGTGTACATGTAAAATGCGATGAAGTTCATTCTAGAGCTTTCTTCAGAAAGTTACAGAAATTTGCAGATGGAAAACTCACATAAGGCAAACTTCTCGTTTTTAATTTGAAGAAATGCTTCTGTTGCTGCCTCATTATTGGCCATAAAGAAACCAGTCAAAGAAGGACTGCAAGAACATAAACAATGAAAGGTTTGATAAAAATAACTAGAACTGGATCTACCCCAACAGCAATTTGACGCGTTAGTTGCACATTTTTTCGCCCCTTCATCAAGAAGTGCTCACATTTTCTAGCTGATGTCAACTGAATAACATCAGGAAAGGATCATTTTCGAATTCACATATTCGCACAATCAAATCGTCAGCAGTACAAATTTGCCGAGAGCGATTTGTTTTTATGTAAAGATGTTTCCCCATACAGCTGTCGAAGTTGACAATAGAAATAAGAGCTGAGAGCGTTTGCATTCCGTAAATTGGCGAATCCTGTCCAGCTGTGGTGCGAGTTATATCCCAAGGAAGACCGTCAAAATGTCAGTTACATCTGCAGTCGCGTCAAACAGAGAATGATAAAAACGATTTGAATAACATATCTATCGCAAGTTATTTATTGCGTTTCATTGCATTCATGACAATAGCGTATTGGAAAGCTGTCAAAAAAAACTCTCACAATAATATTTCGAAAGGTAATCCCTGAGGGATGCGCCATACATTCGTCTTCAATTATTAACTTCGCTTGATGTGACTGAATGCATATCTGGCCTTTACAATGACTCGCGGTGGCCTACCGCTCAGCCGAGTCAATGCTGCTTATCTTCCCAAACAAGTCTGAGACCAGTCTGGTACCAAGAAGATATTATGTACAAATAAAGGTTTCATAATGAGGCAAACATGGCAAAAAACTCGAGCTTGTCGTTGCTTGTAAGTTCGAGGTTGAAGACACAGTTCTCAGTCTTCGTCGATCACTCTGCTGTTAAATCATAAGATTGAAACATATCTATGCAATGCCTCTACTCTCATTCCTCACAAGCGAAGAAACCACTGCCCGAAATATGTATCAACAACTCATCAAAAATTATAGCGATTTCACCTAGGACATTACATTGTCGACTGGTTCGAAATCACCTGGACGACTGTATATGGGAGGCAGAGGAGTGGGCGATAAGTCCTTAGGATCGGAGTCTGCACGAAGTCACTCACAAAATACCTGATCTCTTAGAAGGCAAGTTGTGATTGATACTCAGGAGAAGCAATAGACGGCTTTGTGCTGTATAAAGAAAACCTACATGTGAATTGGAAATTTGGAAGAGTGCTCCTTTAGAGATGCACAGGACGATAAGACATAATATAATGACTTTGACAAAGCAGTAAGAATAGTGGCGCGCTGCACAAGAACACCGGAGCAAAAGTCTATCAATGTTTTTCGACGAATTTTGAGAGTCCGAGACTGAATAGAAGCAAAGGGTGTCTATACATCAATTTAATACGTCATCTCATTTCAGATTCATTCTCTAATCTAAAACCTTTATAAATCATAGTGTGACAACACACCGGTGTTTCTCCCGCATAACAAGTTGAGTGGCAAGTTTGCGTAGTAGATGAATTTCGAAAATTATTGTTGCCTCTGACTTTTACTAGATAATAGAATGTACCTTGAAGGTTCGATTTGGTGTATATAGTAGGTCTAGTTTGAATGAAACAGATTACCAAAACGACTCTGTTATCTTAAAAAAATATATACGAACCTCAGGCAAGTTTTTCGAAAAGGACAGGATGTAAGATATTTCTGTGAAAGTTTCCGACAATTTAGTCGGACTTGAAAGCTTCATAACCAACGAATCGACAGTCCTTTGTGCATCTGGAGTCAGTCAAAGTCAGCTGTTGACATGCTGCGCACCAGGAATTACATTTCCAGTTTAGACGTATACATCTGTTGCATTACAATATATCTATACTACTTTTGATGTGAAGAGAGAGTAACTCAACAAGGGTTCATTGGCAACAATAACATGCACAGCCGCTTCCCAGATCGTCATATGAGCATTGATTCGAGGCAACCTGAGAGTAAAATTTGATGGTTTAGAACACATACTCTTCTGTTTCTTAATACATCTATCTCATAGCACCAATCATGAGCTAGGCGATGCGAGTGTTGACCGAATTTGATAACACTTGTGGATAAGGAGATTCCTGACAATACTTCATCGAATCAATTTTCATGGTTAAGGAGTTACGCCACTTTAAGTTAATATAATAAGCAAGCTAGCTCCAGATTGGAGATTTGCAAGCATGCGGCTGGCGGGGTCCTCCAGGGCGTCGAGAATGAAAGCAGTGAGAGGAAAGAAGAACATCCAATTTTGTGCCCATCTTTTCGGCTCAGCGGTTATAATTACCTAAACGTATGCTGCGGAGACCTGTGCGCTACGTAGACAGAATGAAAGGTTAAATGGCGTTTTTGAACGTATTTGAAAGGTCAATGCAGGAGCACCCCATATTTCTCGAAAAGCAAGAGTGAATGAAGTTCCAAACTCATCGACTTAAAATCATAGATGGTGTTCTGTACGACAAGCTTCGTAGATTAGGTGGGAAGAGCACTTATTACGTATTAACAACAACCATTGCTTCACGAAAGACCTAAGAAGAGATGATGACCAACGAATGTCTCAGCTGGAAGAGCCGAGTAGGATTCACTTTCACACGAAACGAAAAAATGGACTTTCACTAAAATGTGCTCGAGTCACTAGACGATAAGTGGGACAGCATATGACACAAGTGATGACAAACCATAGAAAATAGTTGTGAAAGAGATGTGGTTATATTATTCTCAATGAAAGGCTTGGTAGCAGCAGTGATCAAAATCTATAATTTAGTTCCACATCGCACTGAGATTGTCGGATGATTTTTATATCGGTATTGTCCGTCGATCAGCATTCAAAGTAAAGCGGCACAAAAGTTTTAACACAGGAACCTACTTCAAACACGGAAGTTCCATAGCACCAAACTGTTCACTCTTCAAGCGCTCGTAAAAAACTCACAGCAGAGTCTATGATTCCACACCACTAATAGTGCTCTCCAATTGTCAATTGTCATACAGACAAAACAAAATTATGTTCCAAGTCAGAAAATTTGGCTAACTTCTTGCAATGGGTGAAATACTTCTGCTTTTCACACATGAGACTTCCGCAGCAAAGAAAATGTTTTCTTAAAGATTATTAAATCTGTAGGAGGCATAACGGTCAATGGGAAGCACTGCATAGTCCGATTTCTAATCCAGTGCAGGCTGCACTGCTTTCATATGACCTGGAGCACCACTATTGCACTGCCGAAGATGTCGTAATCGCAGTTTTTAGTTTTCGTTGTTATAGAACAAAACTACATTTGCTTTAGAGTGTTGTTTTGAGTAGAATATCGGATTACTCTAAAAACTTAGGGTACGAATGGGTCGCATTGACCGCATATCTAAGAAAACTTAGCTTCGGACTTCTGAAATGATTTTACTAATATAAGCTACACAGATGGAATGCGGTATAATATGAAATGCATATCAAATTCTGTTTTGCAAGTAAACTGTGGAACATTTGAAGTCATTTCATAAAATTCTACTTTCACAGAAAATTTGAAAAGTTCCAATGGTGATCCAAAAAGCCTCTGCTCAGCTTCATCACACTTGGTTTCTTGACAAGGTCCACTGCGCCCATCTTGACATTGGCAATTTCATTGAAATGAGAGATTCTCCTTTTTTTTAACATTATGATTCAATGTCTTGAAGCTGTTCGCCAACAATCTATTTTGACAAAACTTCATTTCTGCTTCCCTTTACTGGTTTTTCTTGATGACATGTTAATGCACCATGTTTCTGAATCTTCCAGGAAAATCTGTAGAAGCTTCTATTTTGAGTATCAATCGACTCTTCCTTTAGCAGAGATTTTATCGGTGTATATATGCAAGAAGGTAATGTGAGCATCAAAACTTAGAAATGCGCTTGCTGCTTCGTAAATTATTTATTGTCAGAAACGTTCAGAAAAGAAAGCTGTGCTGTTTTTGTTGATCGAAATTTTTTGGAAAGTACTCTCAAAGGTGCTCATATAAATTTGGAGCTCCGTCGATTGCAGATATATTGTTTTGGGAAGGTGGGTATTTCATGTCGAAGCATCTGAAATGAGAATGCGGGATTTTCATGCCCAATTTTTGAGGAATTGGTGCATTTATTAAAAATTCGTTCAATAGTCAATTGTATGCTGCTTGTAGTCATTAGAAAATTGAAAGCATATTGTCTCATTGTTCGATCATTCCCATGCTCTAATGGAATACTTTGCATAACGTGTTCTTAAAGACTACTGTCAAGCGATTTGTAATTTGGAACTCCTGGGAAATTCAAAAAAGATACCAAGGCGACACCACTCACATAGAAGTGCTGAGCACCAAATCCATTGATGCCTTGTAAATGATTTGCAGTAAGAGATGTCAAATTATCCTAAGTTCAGTACAAAATATTTGTTTAGCTCTATAGTAACTGAAAATGCTCACACGCCTAGCGGGAGCTTTGACCGATCCCTCTATATTTTCACTGTTGGCCACAATTTCGACACTGTTTGGATGTGGAGTTATGCCGGCACGTCAAGGTAATTTATTGAAATTTACTACAGTGCTGTGAATATTCATAGTCTCAGACGCATGATCCTTAGCAGAGTGAATATGGTTACCACTAGATTAGTGCGCCAAAGTTATCGCAGTCCAAGTCGCATGACGAAAAATTTGAATCTTGGGTAAAAAAAGGAGAGGATTCATTTAACATTGCAAATTTGTGCCAATTATTTATCGCAAAAAACATCGAACCCTGTTGCAGGGAGCACTAGGAACTTCACCGTCACTGGCTTTACTTTGCCTGACGCTGTGTTGCTCCACCGCAACTAATGTGCCCGCGCACGCTCCTGGTATTGCAACCAACGAGGCAGGGGCCAGAGGATTTGTAGGACGCCTTGTAAGACAAACAGTAAGGTGCACTTCTTGGAGACAGATTGTTTTCTTCTCTTATCCGGTGTATGAAAAGGCGTAGAAAGTGAGTTTCAATCGCTTGGCAACGTGTCAGTCTCTGAATGTTTACGTGTTATTCTTCGTTTAGGACAAACTGTTCAAAGACACTCCCGAGTAATTTCTTCAAATTTTCGGGAAAACTCGCTCTTTAGGTCTTTGAAGTTCTGGAGAACCGAGTTCGTAGAGCACTTCTATCTGAAGCTGTCATCTCGACCATTTTAGGCCAACTTACTGTGACAATCACTTACACAGCGCTCATGTGCTCTAATGAGTGTTTCGGTGAAGCGGACCCAGATCCGCGTTAGTATTCTATCTTTGGTTTCTGAAAACTTGAAGCAGAATTACAGCAGATTTAAAAAAGAGTGGCTGTCTTCATTACTCTCTGAAATTCAAGCAACTACCAGACTTTTGGTACTTATATGTCAGACGACAGCAAATGTATAATCGTCCTCATTTGTTGGACAAGAATTTTTCACAATAGTGCTAGTAGATATTCAGAAAGATAAATCTCTTGTTAGAGTTATACGTGGTCGGATTTTCAAATCACCCCTTGTAACGCTATAAAATGCAAAGTAAAATTATGTTACACCGTAACACATTTTTTTCTTATCTCGCCCATATTTTGCTGGACAAAGCTCCTCTAGTACTCCCTCGATAGCACAGTTCTCGGGGAACTGAAAAATGTGTTGCCTTTTGGAAAAGCTCTTTTGATAAAGTTGTAGAAAAAGAAAAATATTTGTGTTTTACACCTCGCCAGAAAGAATTCTTTCTTTACAATATTAGTAATTATTCAATAGCCTGAATAACAACGATTTCAATAGTGCACTTATTATATAGAAAGACCGCTTCACTGAAGTCAAGCGGGGAATATGAGATCAATTTTCACATATTCGCCTCGCTTGTTTACAGACAAATACATGGGCTGGGGAGAGGGGGACGAACGATCGAAGTCCCCTGACAGTTAGACGTGCGAGGTGCAGCTTATACTCAGCTGATATTTTTCTTCGCTTTAGAATAAGCTCCATATATAACGATTGTCATAGATACTACGAGATTTTCTTTATACGGTCATACGCTCTTCGTGACTCCCGTGTGTTGAACGCGTTAGAAAAATGAAAGCGTGCAGAGACCTTGATACGCAGTTTAATTTTAGATGTTAAAGCGTTATAAAAAGGCTTTTCCGAAAACCGCGCACGTGCGATCCTAGCCAGAGATACATGCCTTCGAATGATTGCATGACTGCGCACTCTTATGGAATATTCTTGTCCAGCGAATGAGGTCAAATATTCGTTTGTCGCAGTCTAACATATGACTACCCAATTTTTATGCATCCTTTCTTGAGAGCGGTACGTCGCTCAGTGTTTTAGTCGATGATTCAAAAAGTTAAAAATAATGAAAGAAAATCTGTGGTGAACTGCTTCCAGTGTTCTCACTGTATTAGACGAGATGTCATCATGAGGCTCATAATTGACTGCAGTCAAATCGATGAAAATGGATTGCATCATAATCGATAACACAGTGACGGCAATTTGTGATAATATGGATCAAGGCGACCACGTATGTACGTTGCTGCAGAGACCGCCCCGAAATCCGAATGTGAGATAATGCCTGTATCCAGTCCACCTCTGAGAACTTCAGGATCTCTTTCGATATAAAATTTATTCTTCCTCATATATTACTTTATTCTGTGAAGCGAGGTTTAATTGCAAACCACAAACACCAGTTTAGCGAGTTGATCTAGAGCAATGTGGCAAAGTGTAGTAAACCGAGCGGTTCGCATGTTGACATCTCGTCCATTAGGACGAGATCCTGAAAATTCTTCTCGGCGATTGCTACTGGCGGCGGGCACTAAAATTAAACTATGGTGTATTAAAGCAAACATTTTCATTTGGCTGCTATCTACTGTAGCAATACGGCAGCAATAAACAGACAAATATTCTGAGTTATGATTATCAGAGCAACGCATCAAATAGCATTAAAGTGTGATGTGATAAATTTGGATTTGGCTCTTTCTTTCAAAAGCAGCTGAGGAAGTTTCAAATGGAAAATTCACATAAAGGAATCTGCTGTATATATTGTTCAAGAATATTACTATTGCCACTTCGCTAGCGGCCAAAAAATAATTAGTTGAAGAAGAATTACATGGACGAAAACAACGGAAAATTGTTATGATTAACCAAATTGGGATCGACTGCGACAGCTTAACGAAGAATTCAACTAGAAATGTGTTCATTCAACCTTCGAAAATTGCCCGTGCTAGCTGATGTAAACTGAATGACATCAAAAAGGATTAATCCGCAGATTACGTATTCGAATTCAGATATTGAGCAGTACAGAATGCTGTTTACGTTAATCGACGAGTTTCCGCTTTGAATTTTAGTTAATTAAAACAGATGAAAACCTGATAGCATGGATTTTTTACATTTTGCAAGATATTTTAGCATACTTTGACAATTCCTTGTCATACACAACATAGAATCTCATGTTTTTCTACGTCACTGATTCCTTGCTGAGCCGGTCATTCGATGTCATAGAAGCACCTGCACATCAAAGACGTCTCAGCTATACTCTATTCAGAAAACTAATTTTTTTTTGCTACCTGTGAGTGATATTACTTTTTCGCTATTTTCTGCGCATAAATAGAATTGTAATATTTATCACAATTCTTAGTGAGAGAAATGTACTGAGTTTCAACAAAAAAAAAGCAAAATACGATCAGATCTACCCATATCAAAGAACTAGATATTGTGTACATTGACTTCATCGTGGATCTTGATGACGATGTTTCTTCTTTTATGTTTGTTTTCTATTTAACCCATCACAAAATTTTCCCACTGTGCAGATCCCAGTGATTCTAGCATGCAAGCCTTTTTTCTGGCTTTTTTCATGAGCAATATAGGATACTGGTTGAGCGTGTCTCTTTGCAACTTCAAGAATACCCTGGATATGACTTTCATAGGTCGTTCGTTGTTGAGTGCCAGAACGAGCAATCTAGCCGCTCGGCCTTGGCCCTAAAAAACTCGTTAAAGAGAAGTTTACTCCATCATTGGCGTTTTTACGGTAGAACAACGCTTTCCGCCATTGCTACTCCAGTAGATAGAATACGATTGCTTTTAGACAATGTTTTTTTTATATGCGGCTGGTTTGTACAACCTCGTCATAAGCAATTCGGTCGATGTTTTAATATCCATTCGATAGCTTGAGGAATGTCGATGTTGACACTAAGCTTGTTTGTGATACGGCCTTCACACTGCGTTTTACCAACGAAGAAACGATACCATCTTGCTATCAGAGTGCGCTGTTTCGACTTCACCGCGGATTTTTTAGTATTGTGTAGTAAATTCTTGTTTGTAATCCAACTTTAAGAGCGCATGTGGCGCAGTGGTTAGAGGTGCCCTGCGTCGCACACAAGGTCAATGGTTAGATTTCGCGCTCGTTGCTCACCAAGCCAGTCATCCCTCCGGGGTTGGTAAATTGGTACCAGACTGGCCTAAGGCTTGTCTGGGAGGATAAGCAGCACTGACTCGATTTAGCGAAAAGCCACCACGAGTCGTTGTAAAGGCCAGATATGCATTTAATCACCTCAAGCGCAGTTAGAAATTGAAGACGAATGCATGGCGCATCTCTCAGGGAGTGACCAACGCCGAGAGCTTTATCCTTTATCCTTCAAGCTAACTTTGTCGCTGTGAGAAAAAAACTGTAGGTTTCAAGGTCGACTATCTCTTAACCTCGGCATTCTGCGATTTTTCTTTGTTTTCCAAATGAGCTTAATATGAGGTTTTTATGATATCATATATTCAAACAGTTGACATTTCAGCGATATGACCTTCTGCAAAGCTTGAAAAGATCAGATTGTCCACAGTTCAGTCAGCCAATCACCTCTATTACTTTATTAGAAATCGTCACTCCTATAATCCAATCGCATCAGACACAAAGACCAACACAAAGATTTTCAACATACTCATCGTTTTTTGTGAATCTTCCATTGCATAGTTCCAGTGGAGACCATCTTGCGGAAATCACATGGACTCGTAAGGAACGTTCAGAATCAAAATGACTGTCTCACTCGTATCACTTGCCATTATGAGGCATTCTTCTTTGCGGTTCATGTTTGAATTGCTGGCGTTAATCCAAAGCGGGCTGGAATCTTGGACGCTGATGTTTTTTGTTCCTGTGTAAGGGATGGTGACTTTCGTTTTGAAATCTGCTGCGCTATGTCTCTCTGTCCTATTCGAGCCTAGTGGGGTGTTTGGTTTAGCGTTACGCTTGTCAGCTTGGTGTTCCTTTATGCGGCGCAAACTGGCGCAGCCGTTTCACCAATCACCTGCATCACCTGTCGTCCTGTTGATCGTGGATTGACTCGAGCGGGTACCAACAACACTTCCATTTTTCCCTATCGCGTGAGAGAGTAGCCCAGTGAGTCCTTCTCGATCTAGGGATTCGCTGAGCATCATATCTTTCTTCTATACCTTTCGCGAAGAAATCGGACCCACGGAGCCAGTAGTGTGGAGCGGTGTGCAGGAACAATTGCGTCAGCTGTGATTCGAACCCAGATCTCACTTTTTCCGGGAGCGCATGCTGAGCCGTTGCGCTACCGACGCCCGTTTTGACACCCTTCTTTCTACGCTCCAACGCGTTATCTGTCAACAGCCAATCCTACGGTCTGGGGTGGACAGTCACTATTGACATTGGACCCAAATTATTCTGACGAGTATTGTGTTCCAATAATCAATCAGAATTTGATTTTTTTGACCGCCTATTACGGTCGAATGATGTTGCAATAAGCTCAATAATGTACATCACGTACATTATGTACACTTTACATTATTGGCTTGATTGTAACATTATACCACCGCAATAGGTGGTCAAATAAATTGAATTTTGAATGTTACACCAATTTATTTTTCACCACACGATTTACAAGAGATCAATTAAACTGTGCCTGTGATCGTGCAATTACTCTCTATACTGTTAGCGCATATTTTTTGCATTGTCCCGTTGTACAAAAACGATTGTATGAACGGTTGCGAACCAGCTGGCGCCATCGTAGTCGAATTCTCTAAGCATCTCCTTTTCAAACAATTTGGAGCTATGCTTATCTCGCTTTAAAAGAAAGGGCTATACAGTCGAAAAACAACTCAATTCAAACTCTTTCTCCATATTTTTTTCCAATGTCCTAGGTAGTTGGGTTTTGAAAACCCTTCTATCACAACGAACGACTTTTGAAGAAACTTAAATGAAAAAAAAACTTTCTAATATATGGCTGAAGCAATTCTTGATAGACTTTACAATCATCTGTTGGAGTACCTCTTTGAAAATAGTCTTGATAAAGCTAATGATGTTCATGGCAGGCTATAAGTCGACAATACGGAAATTAAGAAAAACTGAAACATATTCTTTTCGATACTTTCCCGTTATCTGCTCGCCACTTCGACAGTTTAGAAGAAGCTTATTTTGCGCTTGTTCGTAATGTTAAGTGACCATTCGATAGACTAAATCAAAAGAAATTCAACGGTATATTTCAACTTCAGAAAGCCTTGCTATTACTCCGAAAGAGCGAAAATAATATTTTGTTCTCATCAAACATTTTTCGCTATCTAAGCCATTTCCTTCGGAGGTTCAATAGTCAGTCGATAGATAAATTCTTCGGAATTCCAATAATCTATTTGGTTTTTAGAATGGAATGCGTATTACGCTGTAATAGCCAAAAGAAGAATGAGTTTCGAAAGACTGAAAAAAAGCGTTGAGTGCGAAACCCAATTTTCTTTTGGTTGTTATGAAACACTAGCAATCTCGTTTAAGAAAACAATTGCATTATTGGAAGACTTGAAATTTGATCTATCGTTTGGTTTTGAAACTGTAAGATAGGGCTTGGTCAGCGAGAACTCTTTAAATGAGGAACAAATTATCATTTCCGCTTTTTCAACGCAATAGCAAGGCTTTTTTGAAAGTAAAACACACCACTCTAATATCTTTGATTTGAGCCATCGATTGACTATTTAAACATTGAATCAAAGGAAATACGTTTTTCCCAGTGGATCAAAGTGAAGAGAGGACAGTTAAGATGATTCATTTTTTTCGAAGCCCAATCTCCCTTTGGCTGTTGTGGCGTAGTAAAAAGTCCTTTTGAAAACATAAATAGATCATTGGAATCCTCAAGATTTGATCTATCGTTTGGTTTTTGAAGCTATAAAAGAGAGGCCTTGGTCATCGAGAAATCTTTGAATGAGGAACAAATCATCATTTCTGCTCTTTCAGCGCAATAACAAGGCCTTTTTGAAAGTGAAATACACCATTCAATTTTTTTATTTAAGCAATCGATTTATTTCTTGAGCAATAAACAGAAGAAAGACGATTTTTCCAATGGATCAAAGTATGGAGAGGATAGTTAAGGTGATCCATTTTTTGCGGAGTCCAATCTTCTCTTGGCTGTTGTGGCGTAATACCAAGTCCTCTTAAAACCTGAATATATTATTGAAATCCCTGTGATTTAATCTATCGATTGATTGCTAAAATCCCGAAAAAAAGAATTAAAAAAAGAAATCTGTCCCTCATCACTTTGAAGATATCATGCAATCTGGTGTAGAATTAGTTATGATTTTGTGGTTTTGTCTGCTGAACAGACTTTTTTACTCAATTTTGCGACCATTCGCTAGACTCACCTCGACAAACGGATCTTTCAACACAGTACTTGGTTTTTAAAAATATCATTTATTACCTGGTAGCCGCGGAGAGAAAAATCACATCTCACCTTTCGGTGCGCCGTTTTCTTTGCTCTTGTGTGCTTAGTTTTTCATTAAATTCTCAGTGATACTCGATAGCTTGAGAAATGATCATTCTAACACTGAGCTTGTATTTCGAAAGACTGTCTTACTGCGCCTTAGCAACAAAGAGGAGGTTACGTCTCGTCGTCGGAGTAGTTAGACCTTTTTTCAACTTCACAGCGATTATGCTGGTACTTATAAAGTAAAAAAAAATTTCGATGACGAGAGCCTTCGTGCTTGACAATCTTAATTTTTCAACAGAGTAACCACATCCATGCGGAAAGACCATACCATTGACTTTCATTGTGCGTATCTCTGCCTGTCTTAAGAGAATTCACGTGAAAATATACATTCTGTAATAAAGGACTTCCACAAGATATTCAAGCATAGGTATTTTTAGTATGTTCTTGAAGAAAGAGTAGAAGAAGCACTTATTCATTGCTATGTCAAAACGTTCTTCAAAAAAATGAAACACTGGTTCCTATTTTAGACCTCGCAGTCTTGTTAGCCATTTACTCAAATTGCCTGTGCAACGGGCAAGAGCTTGCATATGTCACATAATCAATTTTTGAGCCACTCATGTCATGTGGTCTGTCAAAATGAGCTGACTTATAAAGCCCGATACACGTGTATCGGACTTTGACGGTCTCATCAGTGGGGCGATGTCCTTTCGTCTTTTGCCAATCCTCCGTGGGCGCTCGGTATCCTATACTAAGAATAGGCGACGCCGAACATTTAAAACACTGTGTGCTCAGTGATAATTTCATCGGACATAGAGTGTAAAATGTTCGTCGTCGCTAACTCTTAGTGTGGGACTGAGCGCCCACAGAGGATCGGCAAAAGACGGAAAGGTACCGCCCCACTGATGAGACCGTTAAGGTCGAAACACGTGTATCGGCCCTATAAGTCAGCCCATTTCAACAGACCACATGGCATGTGTGGCTCAAAAATGAATAGCTGACATATTGAAATTGGAGCAGTGGTCTTAAGAAAACATTCAAAAAGAAAGGAACAACTTACATAATCGGCGGCGATCATCAGCAAGTTACACTGAGAATTAGTACCATTCAACAATATGCCTTTCGCATAAAACTTGTGATTCTGACACTCCACAACAACAACGTCAAAAAATCAACAGAGAAGTTGTGAATTATTCCGAAATCATTAAATAAAGCCATATATATTATGACATTACGTCTTTATAGTTATATATTATATGGTATGGTTCTAAAACGCATGCTATAATATTTCTGATGAACGCAAATGAACAGCCATTCTACACAAGCATGCGTCTTAGATTGAGTGTAGCTCGTCCAAATTAGCCTAACTCTGTCTTGAGCGAATGTTACATCATTTTCTGCCACTTGACATCCATTGCAGCATTAAAAAAACCTTTTGAATCGGAATAAGTTCTTTTGAAAACGCTACTAGGTTTTAGTTGAGGAGCCGTCCACTCGTCGATGGATGCATCCCTTTCAGGTCTATATAAATCATAAAACCACTTCGATAACGTTTCTGACGTAGCAGATGAGCAACACTCACTCTAATCATTAAGGGACGAATTTTTGCAGCTCCTTGATGCTTCATTTTACAACCCAGTTTTTCTCTACTTCTTATAGATATTCGTTTGTGCTACATCATCGGCCATCAGTAGTTCTAGAGGTCTACTGGATTCTTGAACCTGAGCATGTAGCTCTGAAAAACGTACTTATTGCTCGTCAAAGGTGAATGTTCTGAGTTACAGCACATTCCTTGAGCGCTCACTGATTGCCTCCAAATTTCAAGCTACAATGTTTTTCGTCGCGTGGGTCATTGCAAAGAACCATCATTTGTGATGACTGCACTGTTTTCTATGCTGCTGTTTCATCACCGATCTCATCATCGTCACCGCTTTCCAGAGAGCAATAGGCAGGACATTCTAGTCTTCATTTGTAGACATGTCTAAACCTTCTGCTCAGTATATTTTTGGAGTTTATCTCCTCATACAACACCGATATTTTGCTGTTTATGAAAATTCGCAAAGATATGACCTTTTTTGCATAAACCTTCACAGTGTACGTGAAGAAGAATGTCAGAAGAAGGATCAGATGCTTTTGTGAACTGATGAACCGCCACAAACAGCTAAAGCAAACGTATGCGGTGACACTGAAGTTATTTGGTGAAGTAAAAAAAAATAGATAAAGTGTAGTAAATCACCCCCAGGGTATTCAACTAAATTAAAACGCGTAAGAAAACCTAAATATTACATAGGTTTGTTGACAAAAACCGTCACAACTCACAACGTTAGTGCTCAGAAATGAGTAAACATCACCTGTATCACATGTCGTCCCGTTGATCGTCGAGTAACTCGAGCGGGTACCAGCAACATTTCCATATTTCCCTATCGCGTGCAAGAGTAGCCCAGTGAGTCCTTCTCGATCTAGGGATTCGCGGAGCATCATATCTTTCTTCTATCCCTTTCGTGAAGAAATCGGACCAACGGGTCAGTGATCTTCCTTTAGAGCGCTTGACGTCCCGAGGAATCCAGTCGGTAACGGCTCACGTCCATCGGTTGTCGTTGAGGAGCATCACGTGTCCTGCTCACCTTATTTTCGATATCCTGGCGTGTAGAACGGCGTCTCTGATTTTCGATCGTTGACATAGGTCGAAGCTTCTCATCCTTTTCTAATTTGCGAGATACGGGATATTCCTAGCATCTACCTTTGGACTGCGCGTTCAATAACGCCAAGTGATCTTTCATCCTGCTTAGTAGCGACCAGGTTTCTGCTGCATACGTTAGTGATTTCACGACCTAGAAGACGTGACTGGAGCATTCGGAGATTGTCGTTCCGTTAAGCGTGAATGGAGCATTCAAAACCCATCCGTTCCTCATGAACATCATTTTCGCTAGATTTAGTTGAAGGTCTATCTTTCCACAGGCGTTATCGAAATCGGTCAACATTCATTCCGCGTGGCTGATGTTTGATGTTTTGAGAACGATATTGTCAGCAAGACGAAGATGGTTTAATTGTTGACCGTCAATTTTCACCCCCGTATCATCCCATTCGAATGTTCGCATGACGTTTGGTAGTGCGGCAGTGAGTAGTTTTGGAGAAATTGTATCGCAGTGTTGAACCCCTCTTCTAACGTCAATGGTGATATTGTTGTAGTATGGAGGTGTTTTGGTGTTTTAAGAGCGCATGTGACGCAGTGGTTAGAGGTGCCGTGCGTCGCACACGAGGTCAATGGTTCGATCTCGCGCTCATGGCTCACCAAGCCATCCATCCCTCCGGGGTCGGTAAATTGGTACCAGACAGGTCTCAGAGTTGTCTGGGAGGATAAGCAGCACTGACTCGGTTCAGCGGGAGGCCTCCGCGAGTCATTGTAAAGGCCAGATATGCATTCAATCACCTCAAACGAAGTTAAAAATTGAACTCGAATGCATGGCGCATCCCTCAGGGATTGATCAACGCCGAGAGCTTTATCCTTATATTTTTTATGGAGGTGTTTTGCTCGTGAAATCTTTATAAAGCTCACAAAGTATCATTATGTACCGAGCAGGGACGCCCTGGTTATCCAGAGCCTCTGTAACGGCTTCTGTTTCCACTAAATCGAAGGCTTTCTTCAGGTCGTTGAAAGTGGGACAGAGTGGTTGTTTGTACACTCGTGAAACTTCAATGAGTCTTGTAATCGTGTGGATGTGGTCTATGGTACTAGATCCTTTCCAGAACCCTGCTTGTTGGCATGACTGTCTTTGGTCCAGTGTTCTGTCAATCCTGTTTAGGATAACTCAAGTAAAGAGTTTATAGACAACGGACTGCAAGGAGATTGGGGGATAATTGCCTATGTCGTGAAGTCCCGTTTTGAACAACAATACGGTCTTGCTGGTTTTCCAATGAATAGGGACCTTGCATTCTGACAGGTAGCGAGTGAATAGCCAGCCAAGGTGTTGATGAGAACTGGCGGCAGGTTCTTCAGGTGTTCTGGTCTAATCCCGTCTGGACCGGGTGTTGTTCTGTTTTTCACCGACGATATAGCATGTCGGATTTTGGAAGGAAGGACCGGTGGAACGACATATTCGTCCTCTTTCAATTTATATGACGGTAAGAGAACATGGCTAGCGAAGAGATCCGAGTAGTATTGGTGGATGATTTTCTCCATAGCCCTTCTGGAAGCTGTAAGTGTCCCGTCAGGGTATCGGAGTGCAATCATCTTGGTCTTATAGTTGGCGAGCCTCCTGGGCTTTGCGAATGCTCTTCCCAGCTTCTGCAGCTTCTGCCATAACTGCTGCTCTTCTCCCTTTGAAGTTTCTTTTATGGCTTCTTGCAGCATTTCGCAAGTTCGGACGTAAGGTTTCGGTTGCCTATAGCTCGTGCGATTCCACGTTGACGTATCAGCTCGAGTGTCTGCGAAGACAAGCGTCTCTTCGTGGCCTTAGGACTCTCGGCTTTCATAACGTTAACGTGAAGATATTAAACGAGCCGATAGTATTTTTCGTCGATATTGTCGACAACGGTACTTCCCAAGAACCGACTATGATTTAAAATCCCGTCTATGGAAATTCTGGGACTTCGTTGTTCGAATTTGGCGACTTTCTCTCCTCTCTGCAAAAAAACGGAACTTTGCACAAGGGACGCGATGGTCTGATCTCGTGTAGAACTTACCAACAACAGCGACATCGTTCAGGCAAAGCCTTCGATTTACTAAAATGTGGGTCTATTTCGTTATGCTACTCTCAATTGGGAGACTCCCACGTCCATCGCTGAGAAAGAGGCTTTTGGAATTGCGAGTTACTATGGAGGTTTGAGTCGTCATAATAAACTCATTCCAAAAAGGAATGCTTTAAGCCTAAACGAGATTGGCGCGCCAGGGCCATACACCGATGTTTCGGAGGTTTCGGCCTCCTCATCAGTGACCTCCGCCCCACATTGCCCTGCACTGTAGCAAGGAGGGAGGCTTATGTGGTGATGGCACAGTGCACAACGACACTGGTCCATCACTACCTCTCAGTCGATGGATTTTAACTAGTAGAACAAAAGTGAAGAAACAGAAGAGATGAGGAGGTCAAAACCTTTGAAACATCGGCGTATGGTCCTGGCGAAAGCATTCTTTTATGGAATTATTTTGAATGTTTTTTGCGAGGTTTCTAAAGCAGTCGATGTTATGAATAATAAACTCAGTTAGCTTCTCACCCTGTTCATTCCATTCTTGTCCGTGAGTTCCTGTGTGACGTTCTTCAGACGTTGATCTAGGTCCGATGCATCAAGATCTCAAAGAATGGCCTTGAAGAATGTATGATTTTCTCTGAATTTTTCGAAGTCCATACAGAACGCTTCGACTTCGTCTTCTTCATAGCTTGATGTTGGTGCGTAGGCAACGAAGATGGTCAAAGCCGGCATAGAACCACATCGCTTCAACCGTAATCGTCCGGTACGGGTTGCTAGTTTTTCAAACAAATCGATGTTCACGGTCAAATTCGTTTTGACGAGGACGCCAACGCCGCCGACACCTCTTCTGTCGCAATGTTCTAACGAACAGTTCTTCTCTTGTGTCATAATTTCGTCTCAGCTAGGCCAATAACGTCGTGCCTTATTCTTCTTGCTTATATCGATAGACCGGATTCGTGAGTAAGGGTTTCTGCATTGTAGGTACAGATCGTCATTTTAATCTGTTTTAATCTTGACAGCCTAGTTTGGCTCTGAGATTTTCGCAGCCTCTCCTTACTCGTCCTAGCTGGAGCTGCCGTAACAAGGGCTCTTTCGGGGTCAGGTGAAATGAGGCCCATATTTGTTACTGTTTTTGGCAATTTGATACCCAACGTATAGCTTTTCAGGCTCCAAACGTGGGGGCTGGATACTCACGAGTAGCTTGCCAGTTTCTCTCGGAGGAGCGGGAAAAGCTTATTTGTTGGAGGCGACTCCTAACCGCATCTCATGTACTTCCCGCCGCTTGATTGCAGGCTTTTGACCGACTTGACTCGTAGAAATACAGTTTTTGTCAAGTCGGCCCTGCAGAAGCAGAGGGCTCATCTCTGAATCCACTTGCGTCTCAAGGAAGTACACGGTCGCTTTTTAGCGTTTATTTCCCTATCCACTACCTGGAAATGCGCCACGTGTCCTCTCATCTAAACGAGCGGGATCCTTTAAAGAGGGAGGTTTGAGGGAATAAATATGTGAAAGACTAATACATTTAAAATAATAGAGCAAATGTGCTCTAAAATTCCGCAGAGGTTTGAACCTTTTAGGTACATTATTTACCGAAAAAAACACGGTCTCCTGCTATTCGCGTTCAATTCCTCTATCTACCATCTAAGTACTTTCACGAGTTCTCGCGAGTATTGGGCTAAGAAAGATCTGTGGAATCATATCAAAGTAGTGGCATTCTTAATCTTCGGGTTACCAAGTTTTATATAGAAAGCTATGCACATTAGCAGCCACTTACCACCTTCTCAAATATTATTGGCAAGCGAGCTGAAAAGAATTGAACGATGATGGAATTCTCATAAACACTTTCTGAGCCTACAAGTTCCCTCAAAATTCAGATAAAAGGATCAGGACAATAGAAGTCAGCAAAATTCTGCAAAAATGTGGACCCTCTTAACATTTTTTATAGCTCGTTCAAAATTTATTGCTTCTAGCACGCCCTAGTCTTTTCACCTTTTTACATTATAAAGTAACCGATGGAGCAAATGGAATTCTTCGTGAAATTTTGGAACAACTAGATTAGCTTTTCCACATCTTCAGCACAGATAGTTTTTCGCTCTTTGCCGATCCAGAAGTGTATTTTTGAGGCCGACCCGCTAGCACGGCAACGATAGAGGGCTTGTTAAACCAGGGGTGAGACCGACTCAGGGACTATGCACGTATTGCGAGACCCTAAATCAACTCCACTATCCGTCTTACCAAAGCCAGAATTTTATTAGGGAAAAACTTTTAATGGTATGTAGCCGTTTATACTCTAATTAACTTTGAGTTCTTCTTTCACTTACTCTCCAAATATAGCGTAAATATAGTACACACTTCGCTGCGCAAGTGAACAAAATATATCATATCAAGATGAAGCCAAATGCAAAAAGGTACAAAGTTTCAATTGAAATACACAATATACTTAGTCATAGTTGGCCAACAAATTTCATTCTCAGTAATATGAGTAATAATCAAATATTTATGCTGATCCTCCACGTCGCTCTCCTCTATCTCACGACGATGAACAAAGAATATGAGAAGTGAAACGATAAAGAGTTTTAAGGCAACACTTATTTACATGGTCCTCAGATAATGAGGAAATAAATATTCAGCAGATTTTATGCACAAGTCCCTAACAAGCACTCGAATTCCAAAGCTTTGTTATTTTTCCAGGCGTTTACGTTCATCAACAGTTAGTCTGTACATACTAATTCCGCATCCATGAACAGATAATCCAAACGGTCTCAAATAAAGTATCATGCAAAAAAGATTGATTCAACGCAAGACCACAACATAACAGTATGCGAGACAGTGATAAAGGATAAAGTTTGCTGTGCTGAACAGCCCCGAGAGAAAGCGTCATGCATTAGATTCCGTTCGTGGAACTTAAGAAAAATGCTTTTTGGTCACATATATTGGATTGTCGTAGTTATCCGGTATCTCCAGTTTGAGACCTTCAGTGAAGACGCATTTATTGCTCTCGTAGAAAGTTTTGGTAGCCATTCGATAGCTCATCAAGCTAGTTTGAATGGTAAGTTTTATCCCTCAAACGCATGGTTTTTGGCGCAGGAACAGTCGAAATATTTTTTTGGCCCATATTCAAACATTTTTCGCATAATAAGAGTCTTCATATTCAGTTCCAATTTAGATAGAGCTAATCTCGCCAAATTCAAAAGTGTATTTAGTTTCGAGCGTGGTCTAAACGAAGCACTTGAAATAAAGGTATAATTATGATAAAAGTACCAGCCGAGGAGCAATCGAGTGCGCAACACTCTGTGTTGGGTGAAGGTTTCACTTGACATGGAGTGCAAAGCGTTCGTCTTCGATGACCTTTATAAAGAGTGTGAGGCTCCCGAGAGAACTGATTATAAAAAATATCGAAAGACGACGGGTTCTGCCCGACTGACGAGTCTGTAAGGACGAAACACGTGTATCGGGCTGCACATGAGCCCTTACCAGATCACATGGTTCAAATACTAGTAGAGAAGTTGCCTCAAATAATAATGAAAAATAGTAGAGAAGTTGGCTCAAGTAATAATGAAAGGATCTATTTAAAAAAGAGACCATTAGAAAACGTTTCTACCTGCAGTCATTCCTTAGGAGGTATCTCTTTCTTAATAGAATAGATTCTTCTTAGAAAAGCCGAATGCTCACCCGTGCAATCCTTGAAATGCGATTACATGCGGTAGAAGATCTTTCCAGAAATAAGAAATTTCAAGGCAGTTAAGCGTTATTCTTCTTAGAAATACGTTCACAAAGAGTCTTTATATGATAATCAGAGTTTTTTTTTGGCAAAAAAAGTTTACTGAGAATGGAAATCTAACTGTATGCCCAAGAAATCCGCTATAAATTAGAAAAAAATGGACTGCGATAGCAAAGGGTCATCTTTTATTTATTATTATAACGTGCTGTAGAATTATTATTAAGCAAGCTCAGTATTAGAATCGGAATTTTGAAGCTATCGGTTGACTACAAAAACATCAAGAAGGTAGGAGAAAATGTTCAATAACAGCTGGGAATCATATCCTTTAGCAAGTATATGGTTTTTTTCCTTTGAAAAAAGGTTTTGGGCAGCATTAGCGTTAATCTTTTCAAAATCATTCATACAAGAGTCTCATCAGCGGTGTTTCATCATTTCTCGATTATCATGTTTCTTTGAGATTTTAATTAACCTGAAAACGAGCACGCACTCTTCGTAACCGCCCAACCGGCGCGCCCAGTTGAGGGTCATTATGACCCTCATTGTCCGTAGAGGGATAGTATCGTGTTAAAAAGCAGAAAGAATGCTCTAATAAAACTTTTCAAAGATTGATAACTCAACTGAGTAATCACGAAACTGCTGCAGCACGGAACTGTCCAATCACAGATCTGCCACAGGACAACATCGCATATTCAGCTTCAATCATTGCTCTTGGAAAAATCCTAGCAAGGCCCATAATTACACAGCACTGACGGCCCTCTCGATATATTATTCTCAAAATGAGCAAAGCATAAAATTCTTATTTTATTGGGGATGTAGCCGCCAGGAAAGCGATTTACAGAATCCTAAATTCAGTTCACTGTATGTCGGGAAGCGATTTTCTTAATTGAAGAGGGAATGCTACTGTTATCCATTTGGGAAAGTGTTGCAATCACATTTAATGCAGTTATTTCTTCGCAATGCACTACATCATTTGATTTGAAGGGTTTTTTTTTTGGAATTTCCGAACGATCTCAAGGAATTAGAGTAGAAGTGGACTGAGAATTGACCACTTATCAAAAGAAAACCCACACATCGGACTTTTTAGGTAATTCTTCCAAAAAATTCACACAGCGAAATGCTACCAAAAAGCATACAACTGTTGTGCAAATGTATTAAGAATTTACCGTAAGAAATGAACAAAACAAGTTTTGTTTTGCCCGCGCAATTGAAGAAATTACGAAAATTAAGGGCTTTCCATAAACATCCACGTCGAGGAGGCAAACCTGAACGTTTAGAAATTGTGCAAGGGAGCTTATTCTCATCATAAACTCACCGAGTCCTTACCTACGTCTAATGTATCTCCCATTTGTTAATTCTATCAGATATAACATTGTTCCGCCTCACAACAGTATCTGAAGCTCTCAAGCATTTGCCTTTTTCTACACGAATTTCTAACGTTGCTTCTTTTGGCTTTCAGGTTGAAAGACTACTGATGGAATCTAACTTTCTGACTGTCTTCAATTTCAACTTAATTGTGTAATATTTCCTTTTCTGACTATCACTCGCTAGTCCATGAACGAAGCACATTTCATTGGCGCACAAATGCGAAAGACTACTGAAAACATCCAAGCTTAACAAATGCACTTTCAGCTGCTAAAAAATTTTTAGCCGCAGACGCTTCGCAACAAAAGTTGTGCATCGTTTTTGTCAGTCAGTGTTCTCATTCACAGTTTCTCTCGAAAAAGTGTGCCTAATTTTCCAACGATTTGTCGATTGCCACCATTTTCTGGCAAAGTCCAGGTTTTATTTCGCATCATCAGAAGTGAGAAGGCGTTTAATTGAGTTCAGCCATGGCACTCAAGGAGATGCGCCATTTGTAAGAGTTTCTACCTGCGAGGTCTCTTTCACACAGCTCATTGTTACTCAACAGTTGAAATGCATTTTAATTTATCAACTAATTTCCTCGTATCTCGGCATGATCTGTCGTAACATGCGCTTTACAAGATTTTGCTCTAAACTAAGAGAGTCAAGAACACCCGAATGTCTTGGAATCAAAGAGCTGTCTCCAAGGTAGTGGTCACCCACGTCAAATACTTAGTCCGTTGTACCCTTGTGAATGAACTGAGCAAAAACTGAAGAATTTGAATGCAACTGAGTCCAGACTATTAGCTTTGTTTTTTAGGAGCCAAGAATAAATGTTTTTATAAATATGAGAAGGCTTCCGACCGATTCCTTCATGATTTTGTTGCTGACCACACTCTCGACAGTGTTGGGTGGAGTAATGCCTGCAGGTCAAGGTGATGGTGGAAGACTGTTATAGTCCTACTGATATCTCAGTCTTAGGTAGAACTTCATGAACCCTAATTAGAATAAATATGTCCAACTTAAATAGCACTCTTAGGCTGCCGAAGTGATGGTTACCTGATGGGACGATCTGAATTTTGATTGAAAAATGAAAAAGTAAAAAACTTGCTCGGAAAATAATGCATTTGTTCAATTAATTTCAACATTTAACTTCTAAATGATTATCTAAAAAAACCTCGAAATTTTACTGTCACCGGCTTCACCTTACCTGCTGCCATGGTCTATTCTATTGCAGCCGATGCCCCAACACGAGTCCCTGGCATTTCAATTGGCGAGGCAGTCGCTAAGGAATTTGTAAAGCGTCTTGTAATACAAGCAGTAAGCTGAAGCACTTAGATGCCATGTGTTTCCTTCGTTTTCTTGTAATCTTGAAAAAACACTTTGGAATTGAGCTCCTTGTTTCCGATAGTACCTCGGCCTCGTAGATAATATAACTTTCATCGCCCTACATAGACTGACTGGAATCACACACAATCAAAATCTTTGAGTTGGTAGAAATGATTGCTTCTCAAGTCTTTGACGTTCTTGAAAGTTAGCTCGTAGTGCACTCCTACCTGATGCTGTCATCTCGGTCATTTTGAGTCTACTCACTGTCGCAGTCGTTTTCCACACCATTGATGTGCAAGCATGTTCATCTCGGTCTAGAATATATGATGACTATGCATAAGTAATCAGTATTGGATCATATGACATATTCTGAGCAAAAATCAGCAAGTATAAAAGCACAAGTTTACTATCTTCTAAAATGCAAACAAATGCCTTGAAGTTCTTGAGCCAGGAATTACAATATGGGGAAAACTAATGTAATAGCAATAAAAATCCAAGCCTCCATAATTCGTGCTAGCATTTGAATAAGTTCTTCAAGTACTTTTCTAAGACTGGTCCAGTATTGAAGTGTCAGATCACGAAGAAGTTTGAAAGAGAACTTGCACACAAAACTGTTTTCAGTCTCTTATAGTTCCTAAAAAACTTGTCTTTCTAAAACTCATAGTTTCTTGCATTCGAAAAGAGTGAAAGTAGTTGCATCATCGTTGGCAATACAGTGACCAAAATTTGCACCAACACTGATCCAGCGAAAATGAAGTTATGTAAAACAACGGAGAAAGAAATCAAGAAAGCGTCTGCGCCCGGCGCCCCTTGACAATTTCAAGATCTCTCTCGGTTTGATTAGTATTCTTTCTTTTATATATACTTTGTGTGAAAAAATTTTCATGTAGACCACAAATGTCATCACGGCGAACTGGTCGAAATCAATGTGGCAAAGCCTAGTGAACCGAGCTATTCGCATGTTGACATCGGGTCCGTTTGGATCACCACTTCTTCTCGGCATTTGGAACTGTCAATGGAAACTGAGGCTGAGCTGGAATGTGTTTGAGATTATATTTTCTTTTAACTAATATTTATTGTAGCATTAAAGTAGCACTAAACTGCCAAATCATATGGGTGTTGATAAGTTCTTGGCAATACATTGCATTGAAGTGAACAGGATGATGAACTGAAATTTGGTGCTCTCCTGAAGAAGCATTCGAGAAATTAGCAAATACAAAACCCACTACTGGTCATAAAGGAGTAGCTGGAAAAGGATTGCAAGAATGAAAAATGTGAAAGATGAATCTCTGAAACAGGGTTCACTGCGCGCGGCACTGTAAGGCTTTAATTAAAAAATGTACTAATCTGTCTCTCGATCAGTGTCCATACTTGGTATCCGAAGTTAACTGAATTTGATCTGAATGAAGTTAACTGACAACTGAGAGAAAATCATTTTTTAGAATACGAATACAAAAATTCAATTCTTGAGTAGTTTAGAATTGTTGAGGTCAAATCGTTTCCATGATGGTGCATCCATATCCGCCATGGAAGTTTATTAGCAGAAAAAAAATGGAAAAGAAAACTCTTATCTAGTTCTCGGCGGTTGTACTGCCGAGCTGTGGAGTTCTCGCATCTCCTGTGTTAGACCTTAAAAATGTTTTAGTACGAAAGCGGTAGTTGTTTAAGGCGGTTGAGCGCTGCAGTCTTTAGGTTATAGGAAAAATTCTGATGCATTTTAAGCCATTATTCGGCAACACACTGATGTATCTCCTTTATTTCGATCAACAACTTCTTACCTGTCGACTTCTGTCGAGCACTCGTCCCTTGGCTTGTTGGTCAATCGGTCTCCTTCTTCACGGAGTGTCTTAACCAACGCTGAGCTATACGAACATCGCAGAGTTCCTTGGCAAACATATGATTTATCTTCCGATGCGCTAAAAAGCGAGCTTTCGGAACAGCTCAACTTTCCTTGAAATGCATGTGGTGAAAGTCATTTTCTTAGACTAGACGACAGAAATTCTCTTAGAACCTTTTATTACACAAAATTTTTATAGTAATACTGCGCAATACTTAATAATTTTCATTGCCCTTATCACAAACAAAAAAAAAAAACTTAGTGAAAACAAAGCCAAAGATAGTGATTGCAATATTCATTTGGTACTTCATGTATCTCCACTCCGTTCCAGCAAGAAAAAACATATCTTGCTTTTCCATGAAATTTCAGTAATCATTCGTTAGCTTAAATCTTGAGAATTTTAATTGTATGCTTGTTTACAGAAAAAACTTTGTCAATGTGCTGTATAGTGAGAATAAAATTATGCTTCACACACAGAAACTTTTTAATAAATAAGGCCTTTCCTCTAGGTAATCACTGGATAGCTTTAATCAGAAAGTAATCACTAGATAGCTTTGATCACAGTACTCTCAATAGGTCTCTTCAATGCATTATAGCAGTCAAACGAAACAGCTATGCACTAGCCGTCGCATTCACCGCGCAATGCGATTAACATGTAGTGTGTGATTTATGTTATCGAAGTTAGGATTTTTTCTCCGATTTGAGCAACTGCCGACAAAATATGTAATGTGATAGTTTGAGATTTCCCTGATATCTTCTAATGTTTTTTCGCACGTACGCTTAGGCCGCTTAGGCTTTTGATTAGGCTTAACCCTAGTAGACTGTTTTTCCGGCAAGGTAAAATGAATACGAAAGGCCTCAGCGAACAGAAGGAAAGACATAGTTTCTGCACGGTTAGATTCGGATCACCTAAACTTATGTTATCGAGTAATAGTTAGATTTTGAAAGCTTGGTGGCTAGGTGCCAATGTTGCGAATTCTCATCCACATATCGGATTGAAAAAAAGCATATCGAGTACGAAAACCAGTATTCTTCTAGCTTGTCACAACGTATTGAAGTTTTTTTTTCTAAATATCAAATACATCACTGAATCGTCGGGATATACTATCAAATGATCACTGGAAGTCTGAGTATAAAGATGCTTGAATGTAATATATAATTTTATTTTCATCATCACAGCACAGTAAAAAACGGCTTTCAAATCAAAGTTTACGGCTAAAATTTGCGAAATTCAGGCTGTTAAATTATTACTTAAACTACAGAAAGCGTCAAAAAGACACCTCTTTTCTAGAAGCTGAGACAGGGATCGGATAACAGAAAAGTGCCATTTATTTATTTGAGCATTTTGCTATTTGATCCTTTCGGGACGGAATGTTCTCAAATAAATATAAAGTTTTCCAAAGACCCTTCTCGCAAAAAAAATGTTTCTTTTCTTGAGCATTCAACAGCCATTAGAAAACTTGAACATCGACGATTTCAATTAATGTGTTTGGTCTATAAAGAGCTTTTTATTGCATTTAAGTAGCAAAAATAATGCCATGTTTTTCACTCAGTCTGCTTTGTTTACACGATTAGAGTCAGTGAAGGATATTTGCTTAGTTGCTGGAAGTCACTGAATAGAGGAAATATTGGTAATTTTGACGCTAAAGTAAGTTTTTGAAAGAGGTTCATATAGAGCGCTCATAGAGCGAACAGAAAAATAACGTTTCACACTCGGACTAGTCAGACCATCGCTTGAACATTGCAGCGAGGTTACATCTATAGAACGACAGAACAAGGTCTCTTCTGCAATTGTAATACTAAATTCTAGAAATTTTTGAGCAGTGGACAAATTTTCTGACTTAATAACAAGAATCGTGAGCATTTCAAATGTTGCTGGCGCGCGCAGCGACATTAACTACCGATTCGAAAGAACGCGTCAATCACGAGATGTGCTATCTTTGCTATTTTTGAGAGAATTTTCTTTGTTACAAAGAATTTATGATTTTTTTTTATAGAATCGTAGAAAAGACTTTGCTCTATCGCTTTGAAGGCACAAATATTTTGAGCCACATTGCTAAATAGACTTGCTTGATGTTCAAGCGACGGGCTAAGTGTTCCGTGGACGAGACATGATCTTCTTTCCGCTCTATTATCGCTTGATGTGAACTTTTTAGAAAGCAGTTACAGCATTAAGATTATCAGGTTTTGTTCTATCACTAGTTTACAAAGTGATCATCCAGATACACTAGTCGTGCAAAAAAGGCGAACTCGAGTTTGAATAAACTTTTATCTTCGCCTCTATAACACAAAAAGAACACTTTTCCAAAGCTAGATACATTACTGAATTGCAGAGATATTACATGACTGCGATTGATTGCTAAAAGCTTAAAAACGAGGTTTTTTCAGTGAGAAATCCTTCAGAAATTAGTGCATTCAAGTAGATACATTCCGTTCAGAATGTTTAGACACTCTCACGACTAGTGACCTCAATGGGAGAAATGGCGAAGTTACTAGAGATGCCGACTAAACTTGTTGATAACTTAAAGGATGAAAAGCTCTCGGCGTTGATCAATCTCTGAAAGATGCGCCATGCATTAGTCTTCAATTTCTTTCTTCATTTGAGGTGATTGAATGCATATCTGGCCTTTACAATGACTCGCAGTGGCCACCGGCTGAACGGAGTCAGTGCTGCTTGTCCTTCCAGACAAGTCTGAGGCCAGTCTGGTACCAATTTACCGACCGCGAAGAGATGGATGGCTTGGTGAACCATGAGCGCGAGATTGAATCTTTGACCTCGTGTGCGATGCAGAGCGCCTCCAACCACTGCGCCACGTGGCGCCCTCTGTTGAGACTTACCAGACATAAAAGGTTACAAACTATGCTTCTTATCTGATAAGCACACTTCAACTTTTCATTTTTGATGTATTTTTCTCTGATAAAGGAAATAACAACTTAATAAGTAGATGTGGTATGGTGTGAATCATTTCCGTTATCAGGCAGAGATTCTCTAAGGAGAACTTTTCAACGACAAAGAACCACACACTTAGTAGTCGTTCGAAAGCTTAAGTCTCAAACAATTTGGAAATACGTTTTTTTCAGAAGTTTCTTACAGCGACGTAGCATTCGAAATGATAGGTTGTTTTTGATTAGGAGAGAACAAAAGGAAAACTGATCTCATTAGCTGGAGAAAAATCTTCCATAGGAGTGTTAGCAATCATTCGAAAGCGGAGACTCCAAGCTACAACATTACCTCGCCATTCTCTCAAGACACGCTTTTATAGAGCTGTAACATCCAGACCAAAGATTATGTTTCACACTCATCTTTCGCTTTTATTTCTTATCGCACTTATAATTACCTGAAAGCAGGAAGCATATAAATGTGTAGAGAGATTTTCGTAGTATCTTAGTAAATCGCTTTATCTGGAATTTCTTTCAAGGCGGAGTAAAGCTTTCAATTGAATAACAAAATATCGATTGTTCCTCCTCGCCCGGACCCTGCTGCGCCCTGTCACGCCACTTGCCTGCTCGAATAAATAGAATGTAGACAAACTTGTTAAAAATGTAAGACTCGATCTTATTTTTTTTTGCTAAGTCGTAATCCAGGAAACAAGCACGTCGCTAGAATCAGGAAACATTACGCAATCAAATGATTGCCATTAGTCTAGTAAAAAAGGCTCTGTCCGGCGAGATTTGAAGTATAAATCAGAAAAAAAAACCAGAGGAGAACAAAAGAGCTCTTTGAATAGCAAACATATTCTTGAGTTTTTTGAAGTTGTGCTATAGTTTGAGTACTAGTACTCTAAGTGAGGAGTTTTGTTTAGAGAATTATAAGCGAGATAAGAAGAAAACACTTAACTTTATGAAACATGATTTTATTTTGAATGTTGCAGAGTTTTAAGGAGGCGTTTTGGAAACGGGCGACGTGAAACTGTAGCCTGAGACCTCAAGCTTCGAATAGTTACTAACACTGCTATAAAAAAAATTTTTTCTCTAGCAAATGAGAACATGAACCGGAAGGACGAGTGCGTCACCATCACACGGGATATCGCGCCTTTTCTTCATTTGATCTTCTAACCTGACCTAGGCAGCATATAAATAAGACCATCCGAATCATTCAAATAGACTAATATTACATACGCCCAGGCTCTGAAGAAGGCGTGTAGCTGAAACGTCAGCCGAATTTCTACGATTAATTTGCCAACCTCGCGTCAGCTAATGAAGATAAGTTTTTCTCGATTTTCATATAACAGTCACTCAATAAAATTTCCAAAACCGATTATCTATTGACCTCTGCAATGTTTGATAAATCATAGCTCCATCTTCATAAGGCACATGTAAGCTCGTCGCAATCCAGTCATTGTTTCTGAGTACTGTATATAAAAAGAAATGAAAACTAATAGATTAATGTCACTGAATTTTTGTGCAGTTTATAATAATTGACAAAATTGCCAACAAGAATCTGATTTCGTAGTGAAAGAGAGTTTTATATCTACACATAAGTGTTTATATTTCTATCTGAGGCGTACGGATGTGGGGAGAGACTTTTGAGGCATCAAACTGCTGCAAAAAAATCTAGAATTGTTTGCAAAATGGTGAAAAAACCCTAATCAGATAACAAGAATCGTGCCCCGGCTGCGAGTTGCACTGCAAGCAGCCAAGTCGGCGACTTCAACAGTGGTGCCGAAATGGTTAATAAAGCAATAACGAATCTTTCTCTTAACATTTAAACACGGAATATCGTTGCTTTGGTAGATTCTAACATTTCCCACGAGCTTCAGCGACTTTCAACTCGACTGATACAGGGCAAAATCTTTGGAAGCGCGCTTGGTGAAGATTTTACCAGAGCTTGAAAATGATTAATGAAGTGAAGTGCACGCCAAATCTCAAGTGGCAATAAGGTAAGTGCCTAGTTAAATAGAAAATCCGATGAATTTGTCAACTCCTGAAGTGGAGGTTTCCGCCCTGTCATTTCTGATGCTGCGACATATTATCCTGCTTTTCTCACAGAATAAAGTGTTCGAGATAAACAAAATGCTGAGATTATAAGTGCACCTTCACGAGAAAACTTGCAGAAGTAGAGATCGACTGATAAAAGCAAAGTACAATGTTCGTTACGAAACGTTTTAAGCAAAAAAAAGATTCACTTCGCTTAGAAGCAAATTTTTTCTGAGCCTTTCTCTGGATAAGAACTTTCACAGGATAGTTATTAATCATTCAAAAGCTCAAATTTTGGCGAGCGTCCTACGTACTGGTTTTTGAAGTAGCCTTTTTATAACTCTGCAGCATCCAAAATAAATTTATCTTTCACACCCGCCGCGTGTCTTGTTTTCTATCAGCGTGTGATTTGCTATGAGTACGAAAAGTACATGATCGTGTAGAAAATAATTCGTAGTACCTGAGTTCATCGTTTTATCTGGAGATTCTTTTAAAGTGAAGGAAAATTTCGATTGAATACCAAGTTGCATCCCGCATGTTTAACACGCATAGGTCGATCGGCCCACCTCCAGCTCGATTTGCCGGTAAACCGCACACCGAGCAAGTGAAACTTGATCTCATTCTTCCTGACGTTGCAGTGAAGCCTTCTTTTCCAAAAACAAGCACGGCTTTGGAACCTTGAATTTGCGTTATCTAATGATTACTAATAGTTCGAAGAATAACCTCCGTGTGGCGAGGTGTAGAACACAAATCTCTTCCTTCCCCTACAATACTATCAAAAGTGTCTTTCCAAAAAACAAGCATATTTTCGGTTCCCCGAGACTTGTGCTGTCGAAAGAGTACTAGCAATTTGAAGAAGGAGCTTTGTTCAACGAAATAGGCGAGATGAAGCAAAGGCGCGTGGTGCATGTGACATAATTTTATTCGTGATCCTAAAACAATACAAAAAGACTTTTTCAATAAACTGGCTCTTAAGGCGATAGCCAGAGATTCTAGCTTTCGAATGATTGCTAAAACTTTCTGAAAAATTCTTATTTAACGAAAAGATGCGCAACAAAAGTAACTTTCTAACCGACTGGAACCCAAAAAATTTCAAGGAAATCCCGTCTGTTAAGCCTCAATATTGTCACTAACCTTTCAAAATTAGTGACCTTAGAAAAACCACTTTTGTTATTGGACGGCTGTTATTACCCAATATAGAAGCTTTTATAAAATTCCACTAGAATTCAGAGACAGGCAAGAAAACGGCAATCCACTAAAAATCAACCAATATAAGGAGACAAAAAGGAAACCGCGTTAGAGTTGGTCGTAGAAGAATGAACTGCATGGAGGCACCAGATCTTTTCTTGTGCCACAAACATCCTACACTTTGACAAAGTTAGTGGCTTAGCTAATTATGAAATACAGGGGTCGTTGCTAAGAATGAAAGTCAGCTGGCATTGAACAGAGTCCTTGTTCACATTTTTAGACGTTCCACTTTTCTCATTAAGTTGGATGTTTATGGAACGTCCATGATTTCCCTCAAATTTTCCACTATCTGCAGACAAACAAAATTTGTTATTGCACATTTCGTACAGTGAATTTCATTCCAACTGTGTAACTGTTGCACACTCTTTAGCGGTCTATCCTGATATCAGAGAGGTTCTGAAAAGATTGTTCGAAAGTCCGAGGCATAATTCTTCTCATACTAAGCAATTGATCAAATTCATTCATTATCCCAAGTCCGTGAAGTACTCCAAAATTTTCCGCTTATAACAACGCTTTGGAACATATTTTACTTTGTCTCACAACAGAGAAATCATCAATGCTCTCGACGTTTTCGTTAATAAATGAGAGTGGCACTCGTTACACATTGCATAAAATTGCTTTGTAGTGTACACTCGATTAGATTTTGAATTTTTGATGACTTATACACCTCCAACGCACATAAAATATTTTAGGAAACGTTCTGAAGGAGGCTCATCACATCAGTAAGCGATGTAATGAATTTAGGCGGAAAATACTGATTTGCTCATAATTGGTATTTTTATTAATGCCTTTATATACGAGAGTTTTTAAGACTTCGTTCAAAATTAATACATTCCGGCATCATATTCTAAATCTTTCATGAGGTCTGTCATATGCACTTCTAGAGTGCAATAAACCTGTCTAGTGACCATGTCAATGGACATGCAGTGATATGTAATTTGTAAGCCAAGTATTGATACGCGGTGTAGCGTGTTTCTGGCGGCACCTCTGTGTAAAAAGGTTCTTCTTCGAGAAGAATCGGCACAGGCGAGGGCGCTGTGCAGCTGACGAGGCTGCAACGTCGAAGCACGTATATTGCACCGTATAAGTGCTTATAACAGACCAAATAAAAGGCTCAAAATATGCTGTCAGGATGTAATATTTAAACGAGGTCTTGCCAAACAGCCGGATATTAAAGTTGTTTATGGTTTTGACCTTTTATTGCTATTCCATGCAAAATCACCTATTATCTGATCGCTAAAGTTTGGACAGATCACAGCTTGCGTCTTTGCTTCACCGAAATGCCAGCCTTCATCAGACTGTGGATTTATTTTCAATAAACAGGCCGTTGGAGAGTATTTTAAAATAGAAATAACCGTTATTGTTCGAAATAGATACATTGCTTCTGCATTGGCTACAGATGGTAAGATGGGCGACGAGATGACAATGTTCTGTGCAAATTTTGACGGACCGAAAATAGGTGGTCTTGGATGGAGCAGCAATTAAAAGGGCTACACCATTGCTGATGGATTTTCGACACGATAAGAGATCATTATCAGCTCACAACGATTACCAAGCAAAAAAAGCCCTATAGGAAAGACAACATCGAATGCGGCTGCTTAATTACAGTCGTCTAGATAAAAAGGATTAATTTCATACCGAGAGAAATCCCGAAATTGTCAAATGTAGGCCAGACCCGGCATCACCATCACCTTCGAAATGCGCAGACAGTGGCACTGTACATTCCTTTATGCCTTCATCCATATTAGTGCAATTTTCAATGACAATAAGCTATGAAATAGACCAGTGAACAGAGGTTTTAGTAGACGCACCAGTCTTTAAAAGATGAGTGCTTAGTTTTCACATTTTCATTTCAGATGCCGCGACTCAAACTTTCACTTTCCCAAAAATTATTTAATTGCAGGCTATGAAACGTGAACTTATAACAAACACTTCAAGGGAAATCGATAAAAGAACAAATCGATCAATAGAAAACGAATCACAACTGCAAAACGTTTCCCGCAACAATTCTTATGACGCAAAAGTCGCGTTTTCAGATTCCAGTGCTCTCAATACCCTCTTACATGCAGCACATCTATGGAATCTCTTCTGCTACTGTAGGGGCTAACGGATACCCAAATTGGGATCTCTACAAAATTCCGCCGAAGAGTTAGAGAAACAAGCCGTAATGGCACGCCATTAGGAGAAACCAGTAAAAGGAAGCGAAATTGTGGCATTATGAAAATTGATTGTTGGCGAAAAAAATTGCACGACATCATATATCATTGTGAAATAGGAGAATTAACACATTAATAAAAGAGTCAATGTGTCAAAATGGGTACCAGTGGACATTGTTAAGTAACAAGTGTTGTGACGCAAAGCAGAGGCTCCTATGTTCTCCGTCTCAGACGTTTCAAGCCTTTCGCTAAGGTATGAACAACGGTAAAGGTACGCTTATGAAACGCCCTCAGTTTCCACATACTCTCGGTTATCGTAAGTTGATGGTAATAACTCAGGAATATTTTCATAAAAGGCTCCAACGGCAGCGCTATATATAGTTATAGTGCATCAAAATTTAATTCACTTTTCGAATATTAAATGATGGCTATGGACGAAACTCAGCTCCGCCTTTGGTACGCCATTGTTGAAGCGACAACTTTCTACAAAAGATTTCGAACTTGTTCCAAATGGTCGCGCCATCAATGCCGAACTCTACTGCGAGCAGCTGGACCAAGTCTTCGAGCGTTGAGGCAAGTGTACCGGAGCTCGAGTCGTTGAAAGCGCGCTGTTCAGCAAGGCAATGCCAAACCTCATACCGCAAAGAAGACTAAGGAAAACTTTGATGAATTGGAGGGAGTAGATGTCTTGCCTTGCCGCACCCAGCCTACAGTCTAGATGCTCTGCCGTCCTCCGATTATGATCTTTCCCGCTCAATTGAATATTTCCTGTGTGGACGCCGATTTGAGACATCTGATCAAGTTGAAAAAGCATCTGACGAGTTTTTGATTCAAAGCCGAGGAATGGCGATTTCGAGCAGATCCGGAAGACGGCAAATCGTTGGCAGGGCATCGTAGATAGTGATGGTCTTTATTCTTAAAAACCATTTTTGTTGTTATCAAATGAATTTATGTATAAAATTTTTGAAATTACTGTTAAGAGTCTTTTCCTCAACCTAATATTTCGGGCCCATCTTGATGAGGGATGGGTAGATTTTTTAGTTGAAGCCTTAAAAAGCAGTCACAGCATATCGCATTCTAGTTATTTACTGTGAATCTTCTATTATTTCAATCTTGTAACGTTTTCCTAATTAGTTATGTTAATAAGGTGATGATAAGAGCGTTTCCATGCTTTGTGAGCGAAAAGAACTTCTTTGTGTATTGAGTTGTCCTATTGCTACCATCTCATTTCAACACCATTATCAATGCGATCTATTCATATAGAGAGATCAGTTAATCAACATGCATGTTTACCCCATAATCAATGATAAGCAACCATTTCTTGGGGATAGATTAGATTCAGTGACCTCTCATGGTCTATGAAAAAGCGGTCGACTGGAGTGGTAATGATTGCCACAAGCTCGACTACTAGTCTCTACAATGTCACACTTAGATCTTACAAAAGGCTCAAAACATGTTGCATCATTATCAGACTATTATCGTTTTGAGGGGTGTTTATAGAGAAACGGTCGAATGAAGAGGTAGAACAACAGTTCAAAGAAAATAATGGGGCAACTAGAATTTTTTTGATTGAAAAACTCCCAATAACTTCTCAATAAGGCATTAAAATTATCGTCATACTATACACTACAATGTAATTTTTTGCGTACTCTGATTAATCAAAATTATGACTTTCTAGTTTATTGCCGTTGTAAGGCTGCAATAAAAAGCGGTCAGATGAAAATTTTTGTCTTGAACACATAAGAGTTAGATTTCAGCTTCAGTCAACAGTGGCGATAGCCGAGAAGAAATGAGTTCCATACGGATCTGATGCCAACATTCGAACCGCGCGATTCACTACAGTTTGCCACATCGTTCTCGACCAGTTTGCCATAACGAAGTTTGTGGTCTACACAAATTTTTTTCTTAACAAGCATTTTTGTTCAAAAGGAGTACTGTGGTCCTCACCGAGAGAGATCCCGAAATTGTCAAGGGTGGACCGGACACAGAAGCTATTGTCACCATAGGATCTTTTGGCAGCATACATGGTTTCGGGTCTCTCTGCTCCATATTAGTGCAAACTGCCGTCACCGTGTTTTCGACGATGATGCAACCCCTCTCCATCGGGGTGACTGCAAGAATCTATGATTTTCTAAAGGATGCGTTCGCTCTCAGATTAGAAAAATGACAACAATAACTGGAAACAGCTCTGAGCACTGATTTTATTTGTTCTTCAACCTCTTTTAATCATAACCTAATATTTGTGTACTGCACTATTTTCAGAAATGGATAGGAGAAAACGCCTTAGAAATAGTCCCCATTTCCAAGATTTTAGTTCTTCCGCCATTATATTTGTTTCTCCCATAATCTGAAGCCGTTTTGATTTTTGGCATTCATTTATTCCGCAATACTTCAAGGCGGAAATCCATTCGTAACCGCTTATATGGTCGTCACTTTATAATGAAAGATTGCAAAATATGTCCTAACGGCAGAGATGGTGATTGCATGAGCGTAGGTACAGTCTACCTAATCTTTGCAAAGCGTGTAGTTATAAATATATTGGCGAAACGGGTAGGCCGCTCTATGCTCGCATGGAAGAACCTCTACCTGACAAACGTCTTATTAGACGGAAAACCCCGCCAGAGAAGCATAGATAACAGAAACACGATGGAGTTGATTTTGAGATTGAAGTCATCATCCTTACGCAAAACATAAAATATCAATGCGAAAGATTCTGCAAGCATTTAGGATTAACACGACCAATTCAACTATGAATAGCAGGGAGGAATGCCACGTGATCACTCGTGATATGAGTCAGTATATAAGACTGTTGCCTTGATGGTGGGTGCCTTACGAGCCCATGTGATCTCCTTACGGTGATCTTCACTTGAATCATTCAGTAGAACACATATAAAAAGCGGTGAGTATGATGAGAGTTGAATTGATTGAATGCTAGATGCGATTGAAATCTAGGTCTGGTGATTTTTTCTAAGGGAGTAATGGAGGTGTTTGACTGATTCGATTGCAAGAAACTTAGTCTT
>JAHQIW010004414.1:0-80268 GCA_019055375.1 Parelaphostrongylus tenuis | reverse complement strand
TCTCCTGTTATATTTAGTCTTTACTAATGACGAAATTTCCTTCAGTACAAAAAAAATATTTCATTAGAATACTACCACAACGTCATTGTAGCCGCCGCGTGCAGAGCAGAATGTTAACGTCGTTGTCAAGGTATTAAGGGACTGATAGGCGAATGGAAAAATTTGCAGTCCCACTCTGCAAACCAATCAAAGGGCATTCAACCATAGATAAAATACTATACCCACGTCGAGAAGAAGATGTACCACACGAGGGTCATAGTCGACAATGCCGGCTTCCTCAATGATTGCCTTCAAATGCGTGATATCCCGACTCGCATCCATAGCAGCACCCTCTCCCATGTCAGAATCATCTCCGTAGTTAGACGTGTCACCACCACCACCACCAGCGCCTCCTGGCCCGGACATATCTTAAGCTGAGAAGGCGAGAACCTGCTGTTCTTAATGAAGTAATCTGACCATAATTATTTCAAAAAGCGCTATAAGAAGCAAAACAACAGTTCTGGTAGTAGCCTTGAGGTGACAATAACACGCAATACGGCTAAAATCCATTTATCAAACGTTCTTGAATATTAAACAGTCTGCAAAGCAAGAAAGCCCTTCTTAGCTATGTGAGGCGTTATAGTATAACAGCAGTGAAGCATAAGCAAGAACAGTCAGGCAAAGAGCGAAAATCGAAAAATACTGGTGAGTACGTGGCCTTCAGGAGTGTAATGCCCATCGATTGGAGAATGAAGCCAGGAATAAACAGCTGATATACAAGGAAAAAACCAATCCAAATTAAATATGGTTAATATTTAAGAATTCATCACATTACGAACAAAGTCGGCAATGTTCACATTCCCGTGAGAATCGTTGTGTCCAGCCAAAAGCTGATCAACTTCTTCATCCGACAAACGCTCACCTAGAACAAAAGAACAGAGTCTCTTTAGTAATTTGAAGCTCCAAATATAAGGACTAGTATGAAAAATTTCGTTCATCGTTCAATCGACTATTTTAAGACCTCATTCGAAAACAGTACAATCTGATAACATAGTTTCAACCTTTCATGTCTGTTATGGCACTTCAAAAAGGCTAGAGACGTGTCTCGACATTCCAACCTCATTAGTAACACGATGCTTTTTCGTTCAGTCAGTAAGTTCCTCGGCGATATATATATCTTCTGCACAGAGGAACCGACCACGAAATTTTACGCTCGACATACGGTGGAAGGACAGTCGATTGATTGGTATTGTTACATATGCTTTGTGAAAGCCGCAAAGCCATGCAATCGACATCAGTCACTCCGGAGGAACGTCACGGTGATCCTTTAAGCGTACGTCGATTGTAAGGATTCGTCGTCGATTCCTCTATAAGCCCATAAAGGGGTATATCCTGAGAGACTATCAAAGAGGAACGAGTATTGATGGCTGGAGGCCGACCGTGTCTGTACTTAACAGGCTATACAGACCTCTAAAGCTCGAATCTTATGAGGTGATGTTCCGTTGTCTTGTTAAAGCGATTCGCTTAATCTACTCATTATAAATTCCAAGATCGACTATCTATAAGCTCCGCATGGTCAATAATTCACAGTTTTTCACTTGATTAGCCAAACACGACCCAGTGTTGGCTTATCAGTGAAAAACTGTGGATTAATCAACACACCTTTCCATTCATAAACATTCTGTCGTTAAACTTTAGGCCAAGAATTCCACCTCCTCAACTATCTGTTCTCAACAATAGCAAAATGTAGTTCGACTGTTCATAGAAGTGCCTACTATTTGAGATTGCTTCGAGGATACGAAAATATCGTAAAATGGATTTCATATGACTCCAGATGACGATAAATCTATGTTTATACAACATCAGCAACCGCCGAATTGTTTGAAACATGACGAAGCTCATTTTTGATCAAATTATAAGGCCAGTATGCGGCATAAAAATGCAAGGCCTTAGCAATTTTTTCCAAAAACTAGCTGCGGGTTCTGCAACGAAAAGTAGCCGTAGACGGTGGCTAATCGGGACAAAAGAGGTGGAATTGTTGGACACGCACATGGGTCACTGAAGTAAACTGGTTATGAAGGATTTCGGTGTACCATAGTCTTCCTCATCCAGCAACCAGTAAACGACTACCTCCTCAAATAACTCATCGTGTAAATCTATTCGTTGAAAACATTCAGAGTACAATCGCCACAACACTGGATCGCAGAGCGCGCAGGCGCAGTGGTTGGAGATGCTCTGCGATCCACACATATTCGCCGGTTCAGTGCCGCGCCTAAGGCCATCCAGCCTTCTAGTCCTCGAAGTCGGCGAGTTGGTGCTAAATTTGTCCAAGAGGGCAGCAGCACTGATTTGGTACATTTGTGTCACACTGAGAGTCACTGTGGAGGTCAGATATTATTCATTCACTTCTGACAATGCTCGATGAAGCCGAATGCCTGGCGCACCCTTCAGAGATTGATCAACGCTGACAGCCTTATGTTTGCTATTAGACAGAATGCAGAGAGATATGATGCTGGCCGTAACGCCGATCAGAACATAGAGTTGGTAGCATTCCTGCGTTGTGACTTTCGATCAAAAACACACAGCTGACAGCACTTTTATATGCTGAATCAGACCGGCTGTAGCGAAGTAGCGTTTCACCAGAGAAATTTCTTAGACCTCCATTCCTACATAAGCCTAGTTCAAATCACTCCAGGCACTTCTTTCACAACAGTTCTTGCTATGCTCGACAACATTCATCCAGCCTTCTCTTTTCCAATCGTATTCGTATGTGTTTAACTTCAATCGTGTTCCACAACATAACAAGAGGATTACAGACTCAAATCCAAATACCTCACCCTCTATAACTCATAATTTTCAGATCCCGAACCCTAACGCTACGTAGACGAGATTTCCAGCCATATAGAACGTTGAAAACATAGCATTGCATCTAGCTGATGCTTGATTGAAAATGATAAGGTTTAAAGTAATAGCAATAGTTAGAAGCTCTTGAATGGAAATCCTACACCTCATTCTAAACTAAAAAACCTCTACAATGACAAACCTAAGGTTGTGAGTAGATGACGTAGCTCTGCGACGTTGATCAGTCCATTTCCTTCTTTATCGAAGTGAGAAAGACCTTCGACAAACTCTTCGACGGTGTGCTTCTCCCTCAAATAATGACATGCACAGCAAGATCGCAAAAGCACAGAGATCAAAGTTCTAACAGTATACAGAAAAAATCTTTTGGAACAACAGTACCTTTCACCTAATACCCTTATAAATGTCAAGCTTAATAAGACGAATACGCACTTAACAATGCAATTATCTTGTACCTTTATTTCGAGTGCTTTGTTTGAACCACGCTCAAATTTCAATATATCTTTTCATTATTATTTGAGCCAACATGTCATGTGGTCTGGTAAGGGCTCTTGTACACCCCGATACACGTGTTTCGTCCTTACAGCCTCGTCAGTCGGGCAAAACTCTGTGTTAGGTGAAGATTTCGCTTGACATAGAGTGTAAAGCGTTCGTCTTCGATAACTCTCTGTAAGGGAGCAGAGCTCCCGAGAAAACTGACTATAAAAATATCGAAGGACGACGGGTTCTGCCCGACTGACGAGTCTGTAAGGACGAAACACGTGTATCGGGGTGTACAAGAGCCCTTACCAGACCACATGACATGTTGGCTCAAACAATAATGAAAGAATGCAATTATCACTAAAGACCATCTATAGGCTCACCAAATCATCGCTGATATGCCAGTGCGCATAGTTCCCTATGACTTCTTATCACCTTAACGGCTACTGGGTTTCCCTAAATGCTGAATCGTGATGCAAAATTGATTCCAACCGTGTCTATCAATTTTATAAATCTAATGTTCCCGTCGGATATGGTCTGTGATAATGTTTGCAACCTTTTCGAGGGTTGGTACGTCAGAGCCATACGTACGTTTCGGAGGTGTCGCTCGCTTCTTCAGTGGCCCACGCCCCACACTGAATCTTGCTTTATAGCAGGGATGAGACGTTATCTATAGTGATAGCGCAAAATACTGTATTATCATAATTTTTCAGTCGATAGAACATGGCTGCTAATGAATATGTGGGCTATTGATGAAGCGGGCGACATCGCCGAAACGTACGTATGGAACTGCCATACCAACCTCGAAAGGACTCTAAACATCCTCACAGACTATATAGAGTGTTTATAACGAGGTTTCAAAACAGTGGACGAGGTGGATTTCTACATATTCACTACCAGCCATAATTCACGACTAAAAAGTGGTGATAACACAACATCATGTGCCATAAAGAAAGCCTCCCCAACCCTGTTCTAGAGTTCAAAATGGGGCATGGGCCACTTCACTGATGAAGCGGGCGACACCGCCGAAACATAGGTATGGCTCTGAAGTACCAATCTCGAAAACCTCACAGACCATATTGAATGTTCAATGCCAGGACCGACTGCCCGGGCCAGGCCGTTGACGGCTGGGGCTGACAGACAGGTTCGCTGTAGCGTATAAAGAGCGATGTGCAAAATGGGCGTCAGTAGTGTAACGGACAGAGCACGCATTCCCGGAAAGAGTGAGGTGCGGGTTCTAGTCCCAGCTGACGCGAAAGTTTGCACATCTCTCTACTCAATCGGTATATATTTGTAACATCATACCACCGTTATAAGCGGTTAAATAAGAAAAATATCATTATATTGAATGTTGGAACGAGATTTAAAAACAGTCGATAGTGGGTCCCCAACAAGATTATCAGCTGAAAGTAGATCTATGGAAACGCGATGAGCTTACTGCGTCTACGTTCTCGCCAAAGCGAGTAGAGAAACAAACGGTTCTACATTGAACAAGTAAGATCCACCAAGGTCCTTCCAGAAGGCAGAGCCTACTTAATTTTCTGATTCGCGAGGGAATGAAACTCGAGTCACGTGTTTTCGACAGATTTTTACAATCTTTAGCGCGATAGATGGCTCAAATTCATTTCCTCGTATTCGACCCTTCAACACATACATAGTTTCAATTTTGTAAATGAATTAAGCGAATAAAAAATGAGTAGTCCAACAAACACAAATCAAATAAATTAAGTTTTACATAAATAAACTGAACCATAACTATTCACTGAACCGTCTAAGGGCCAAATAAACTCACTTTGTTTCGAAGTTACTTTTTCCACTTCTACTCCGCTCCAATAACCAATTTACTCTTTTAATTTTCCTCAAAATTCCTGCACGTCATAAACAAGATCGAAAATATTACATGATGAGATGACAGAAAGAAAGAGTAATAAAATAATAAAATGAAAGTCCAAATGAGCAAAAATATTATATCTCCTACGCGTTTCAAGCGGCGCGCTTCCGGACTCCCTTGAAGCGCGTTACCTATGCGTACGTTTCTGATAAGAATATAACATGTTTTGACGCGTTAGGTCTAGTGCTAAACAGGCGCCTATTTCGTCCTAGTGGTACTCATCAGTAGCACCCCCTCCCCCTCGGTTCAGCCGACCCATTGAGGGTAAATAATCCTCTATGAAGGAATCGACGCTGATAAATAAATCACCACAAGTCAGATGATGGAATTATCTGACATTGCCGATTCCTTCACAGAGGATTATTTAGTCTCATAGGATCGGATGGAACCGAGGGAGGAAGGGGAGGGGAGGGGTGTGCTATTGATGAGTTCCAGTAGGATGAAACAGGCGCCTGCTTAGCACTAGACCTAACGGCCCAAAATTTGTTATATCTTTATCAAATCATATTGTTTTGAGCGGGTCCATAAAAAAGCGGTCGAAAAAAGAGGTATGTGTGTTTTTCAACGTATTCTTTTTTCTCGCGCCCGAGAAAGATGGTGACCACTGGGTTCAATAGGACGATCGCTCCATCGCTCAGTTCTCGAAAAGGGAAGAGGAGAAAAAAAAAGAACTACAAGCCAGCCAGTTAAAAGAATTGAGCAGTCAATAAAGAGGACTGTTTTGTATGCACGCGTGTACACTATAGTGTTCATGTTGTTCAAAAGGTTCTCTAATCGCAGTTATTGGTTAACATTCGAAAATAATTGTTCTTACGAGGAAAACCCTATGAATTCACCAACGTTTCATCGACCAAAACAGAAAGCATTTTTACGCATTTAGACCTAATTTTGGTAAGATATAGAACCCATTGGGATGAATAAAATCTGTCCTAATGCAAAAGGTAATTCCTTAAGATAGCCAAATAGCTGCCAAGAAAACTCACCGATTCTTACTGATCGACTGAAAAATTGGCACAAAATCCTCGAATGAAAGACGGGCCTCTTTCTCGTAAGCAGCACAGCATCGTCCAATTTCCGCTTCAGTTGGATTTTGTCCAAGAGCACGAAGAACGTCACCAACATGAAAAGAGAAAACAAGTACAACATTCGTTTTACTCAGTTTATCACTTTATTTGACCCGTATCACATTTCCTTTTTTTTTACTGCGCGGGTCCCATACTTCTAGGGTTCTCTTCCTTGAGGACTTCATCTTCCTCGGAAACAATATAGAATACTGGTCGAGCACTTCTCCTCGCAATCTCGAGTACAGCCAGGCTGGGGCGTTCTGTAGGGCGTTCGCCATGATTGCCGAAGAGCGTCGGAGAACCACCCCTCGTCGAACCACGCCGAATATCACTAGCCACTAGACCACAGCTCCCCTTCCTACTCAAATTCTAACAGTACAAATGTCATACCAAAACAAACTGGGAAATACAAAAAAGGGTTCTTTTGATTAGGAGAGGACAAATGAAAGACCGATCTCATTTGCTAGAGAGAATGCTAGATCCTTTCACATGAATTTTGGTGACTATTCAAATTGGAGATGATATTGTCTTACTTTCAGAAAACAACTGAAGCAGAGAGGATGCTCAAGGAACTCAACGAAGCGTGGAAGAAGGTCGGACTACGTATAGATCGCATGAAGACTCAATTCGTGAAAAAACATGGTGCAATGATGAAAATAGACGGGATGGATCTTTGATTACAAAGACCTCCTCGTACGTATACCTTGGTCGATCACTGAATATGGAGAACAATATGAAGGAGGAACTTGATAGAAGAAGAAAAGCAGCGTGGACCGCATTTGGGCCTCTCAAAGAAGCCACCGACCAAATAACGGACCCCAAATTTTACCCGCCAACCTTTTTGATTCAGCGGTCCTCCCAGCACTCTCTTATGCAGAGGAGACGTTGGCTGACACTTCGACCAGTCAAGACTACTGCGAACAACTCACAGAGCGCTTGAACGATGTCTTCTGAAAATTAGTTGACTCTCACATCACCTAGCCGGTTTGCGCAGCTCATATCTCAGGACGTTACCTCATCTTAGTGATCCAGAAGAATTCACATCAATAGCGAAGCACAGATGAGCGGTCATATAGTGAGGAAATCAGATGACAGATGGGCAAAACGAACTGTAGAGTGGACGCCACGAGCATTTACTTGTCCCCGAAGACGACCATCTACAGGTTGGGCGGATGTATTCGCGAGAAGAATTAAAGCTGTATTCATATCTATAATAGCAACAACTGCATTCGTACCTGCCCATCTTCTACTGATCACGGTATGAAAACCACCACCACGGACGACAATTGCGAGAACATGTCCTGGGGTCCGCACAATTCGTGGAGACGGCCCATCCAAGTATCCAAGTAAGTAAGTAAGTATCATTCAAAAGCAGAGAGTTGAGGCTACAGCCCCACGTCGCCAGTATTCGAAAAAGACTTTTGACGCTGCTATAGGAGAAGATTTCTTGGCTTCAGTAACGCCTATTTCGCGCCGAACTGAGCACTTTCTTTGGACTATTAAAGGTCGTGCAATAGCGCAAACTCCTCTGATTCCAACCTGTGCTTATATCCTGAAAAGAGCGTTTCTCTGAAACGCAGTAGGTAAAATAAGTTGGATTCCCATCTGCAATCAAGGGACTCCTTGGCCGATTCAAGCGCTCACGTTCGATGACGCGATATTATCGATTTTTCGGGCATATGAACGCGCAGAGAAGTGTCCTTCGAGCAGTTCACGTGGCTGCTACAGCCAGCAGCACGTGAACTGGCCAAAGACCCCTTGGGTCGCACATGCGAATTCAACCTTATCTACCTGCTGCGTTGCTGAGAAACGGCCTTTTCAGGATATAAGCACACCATTGGCATCAGGAACCACTACGGTATCTAATAATTACTAATCAGCTGTATCACCTGACGTCTCGTTGATCACTGAGTGACTCGAGCGGGCACCAGCAACACTTCCGTTTTTCCCTATTGCGTGCAAGAGTAGCCCAGCGGGTTTCCTCGCTCTAGGGATTCGTTGAGCATCACATCTTTCTTCTATGCTATTCGTGAAGAAATCGGACCATCGGGTCGGTGGTCTTCTATGATCTGATTACTAATAGTCCAACGAAAGAGCTCTGTCCAGCGAGAAACATGCGAGTCTGAGACACAGTTTTGCCCCGAGATCACAGCGTTATAGGAGATCCGCAAAAGCCGTCGACGTGGGACTGTAGCTTCAAGTCTCTGCTTCCGAATAATCACTTACTCTCCCACGAAAAGTTCCTCTCTAGCGAGTGAGGTCCATTTTGCCTTTGTTCCTCCTAATCAGAAAAAAAAAAACCAAAAAACAGATAATGTGATGAAAATTCCCTCACGAACCTGTTGTACGCTGATCTTGTCGTCTCCTCTGCTGTCAAAATAACAAAAAACCTCGCGACAATCGGCTAACTGATCATCCATTGCACTTACCATTAACGCTGAAACTACAGTCACTACTATTCAATCGAAACAGTACACTTTCAAAAGAAAACAGCTCAAAATACAACTATAAGAAGTGCAGACGTTGAGGGTTAAGCGTCATGAATTCCAAGAAAACAGAAAGATGATAGGCAAAAATATTTATAAACAACAAGTACCCTTCAAGATAAGCAAAAACCGAGAGATCTATGGATAACTGCGAAAAAACACGGGCAAATTAACAGACGAATAATATCGTTTAACTCAAGATCTCCTATGCTTTTATTGCTTTTCGGCAGTCTTATGATGTTTGAAACATACCCAAGAGAACTGAGTGGTGAGCAAAAAATCTGACCCCGGGCGGGACTTGAAACAGCGTTTCACTCGTATCGGAGGCGCCTGCTACCACTACACCACCAAGGCACCGTTTCGCTACCTACGTTCCGATATGTTTGCTTCAGTATGGGTGAAACGCGGGTTCAACTCCCAGCTAAGATCTTCATTTTGCCCATCACTCTATTGAATAATTCTCCTGAAGTACAACTGTTGGGTGATGTGCAAAACTCTGACACATCGGGCAGGAGTCGAACCCACGCCTCACCATTCCAACCGGACAGCGAACATTCTTGGATATCATATAGTTACAACACCAATAACACTGCTACCAAAGCGATAGAATAAAGAATTCTTGTAAATAAACTATATAATCATGACATATACAAACTTACATACTGAAAATAATTAAAAAACGCACAAATTAACAAATAAAAAGTAAATTCGACAAAGAAAAAACCGATGACAAATGGGAGATTGTGAATAATAAGTCCTCCATTAAAGGAGTAAAAACAGGTACAAAGAAAAAAATTTACAAAAGGACAAAGAAAAAAGGACGTACAAAAGCACGAATCGCTCGGAAAATCCCATATATAAGAGTAGTTCACATAGATAAGAGCGGTTCAATTTCTGCAAAAAAAAAAAAGGTACAAATCCGCTCTCTTTTCGGGGATTTAAAACGCATAGTAGATTTAGTAGATTTATGGGTAGTTTTTACCCACTTTTCAAAACTAAGAAAAAATAAAAATTACTTAGATCACTACAAAGTACAATTTTTCCGCATAGACCGCTCTTATCTATGGAATCTAAGGGTAATGTAAATATTTTGGTAATAATATGGTAATCCTCAGGACCATACCAGTAGAGCAAAGTGATGAAAATCGATCGAAAGAGCCCCCGAACGAACACTAGAACATGCGAGCGATCGGTGTGGGCCGTTATCGGCATTAAATCATCTACATTCTCACGGCCGGTCGACCACCGGAGGACATTCACAGCAGAGCAACCCGACAGCGCCCTTATTCGTCATACTCCCTCTTTTTGGTGAACAACCTTTGCCCCGAAAAACACGGGGGAGAGAAAAATTACGTCAGAAAAAAGAATTAGTGACAAAAAAACATGAAATGTCTCTCTCTCTCTCTCTCTCTCTCAGCCTTCTTCTTCTTCGTCTTTCTTTCTCTCTCTCTCTCTCTAAGAAGAAGAAGAAGAAGTCATACTCCCTCTCTCTGGTGAGCAATCTTTGTCCCAAAAATTAGAAGGGGAGAAAAATTACGGCAGAAAAATAGAAATAGTGACAAAAAACAAGAAATGCAGATCACGAAGGTGAAGAATAACGACTGGAAAAATACATATGGAAGGGAAAATAGAAGATAAAACACACCCGAAACCGTCAACAGCACCGTTAACAATAAACAATATAAATTCCAAACTTCCTCAGGTTTCCACTACCTTTTCGCAGTTTTATAATGTTTCAGAAATACCTAAGAGAATTGGCTGGTAAGCAAAAATTCCGACCTCAGACGGGAGTTGAACCCGCGTTTCGTCCATACCGAGAACGCGTGCTCACACTACACCACCGAGGCCCGCGCTTATGGCTCAGCCTAACTGGGTTTTTAGAGCGATATTGCGTACCCGAACAAACCTGTCGATGGTTGGTGACTGATAGATAAGACAGAGACATACTGAAGAATGAATGGTGACTAAACGGTAGCCTCTGTGGTGTAGTGGTAGCACACGTCACCGGCATGCATGAAACGCGGGTTCAACTCCTGTCTGAGATCCAGTTTTTTTACTTACCACTCAATTCTATTGAACACAATATAGAGTACTGTAATAGTTACGCGACTACAAGTACTGAATAGTCTTTCACCACCGAATCGCTCGAAGACTGCTGCTTGTCAAAACAGGTCGTTAATTCCACCGACGAGAAATGAAATCACCAAACCTCCATCTCGTCGAAGAATAAATTCAGCGAAACGATGCGATACGACAACTGGAATGGTGATAAACTAGGATGTTATTCTGATAATTATTCTTTGAGCCACGAATGTCAATGGTCTGTTAAAGGAGGGCTGACTTATAGAGCCCGATACACGTGCTTCGATCTTGCGATCTCGTCAGTCGGGCAGTTACCCTTTCTCGTCTTTTGCCAATCCTGTGAAGGTGCTCCAGTCTCCACACTAAGAGTTAGCGACGACGAACGTTTACACTCTATGTCCAGTGAAATTATTATGATGGAGCACCCACACAAGATTGGAAAAGACGAGAAAGGGTAACTGCCCGACTGACGAGATCGCAAGATCGAAACAGGTGTATCGGGCTCTATGAGCCAGCCCTCATTGACAGACCACTGACATGTGTGGCTCAAATAATGATTATCAGGCATATTAAAATTTGAGCTGTGGTCTTAAGAAAACACTCGAAACGGAAGATAAGATTTATTACTTTCCCATTTTCTCTTGTTATCCAAAAAAAATCCAGAAAAACTGGAGGCATAACCCGCTAATACAGGTGCATACGGGTTGACACCCAGTGATTACAAAAGTCAGTTTTGGTACTTGTCCATTACGAGGCGACAAACGAAAAACCGATCTCATTCGCTGTACAAGAAATCTTCATAGGAATGTCAGCAGTCTTTTGAAAGCTTGAATCTCTGACAAGCGCCCTATATGGCCGTCGAGAAAAAATCTTTTTATAGCACTGTAGCATCCAGAATGAAATTATGTTCCACACCCACTACCCGCTTCATTTTATCACACATTTAAGTCCTGGAACCATGAAAAGCATCATATCAACGTGCAGATGAACTTTCGTAGTATCTGAACCAATCCTTCTTCGTGGAGATTCTTTCAAAGCGGAGATAAAATTCCCATCAAATATCAAGCTGCATCCCACATATTCAACGGTCAAAGCATCGATTAATTGGCTCGCTCCTCCGACCGCATGGATTAGCCGATAATCAAGCTCATTAGAATGTAAAATTCGATCTTATCTTTCCTGCTAACAATATCTACGGGAAATAAGGACAGCGTTGGAATCACTGAAACATACGCTGTCGAATGATTACTAGTATTCTGAGGAGAGAGCTCTGTCCGGCGTGGTGTATAACATAAATGTTTTTCTACTCCAGCGCTTTCTAGAGTGCCTTTCCAAAAAGCAAACAAATTTTGAAGACCTTCAGAACTTGTGCTTTCGAATGAATACTAATACTCAAGGGAGGAAGTTTCTAGCGAAATATAAGAGAGACAAGAAAAACAAAACAAGTGGTCGTGTAAAACAATTCTATTTTGGCTTCTAAAGCGTTATAAAAGCTTTCCTCGAAATCCGCTCGAGTGGGGTCTGGCCAGAAATTTAAGCTTTCGAATGACTGCAAATACTCCCAAGAAAATTCCTGTCCAGCAAATGAAATCGGTTTTCATTTCTCGCCTCATAATGGGCAAGTACCCAATTTTTATGGTCACATTATCGCTCACGACGACGAGCCTCGGGGTCCTCATTTAAGCCTTTGAATGGAAACCGCAAAAACCAGCTTGAATAATAAGAAATTATAGAACAAAAGCTTTCAATAGACTTTTCTGAGGACCTCGCTCAAAATCCAATGCAGTCTGATCGAATGTTTTAGGCCTTTCATGAGGTATGACACGGTACGTCTAGTACTAGACATACGGGCCGCATTCTTGCAAGCCTCAGAAGTAGTACATGCCATTCGGTTCAGCTCACCTATTATAGGGAATCGATGCCAAAAAGTATCACTCCAGGCCAAGTGAAATGATCTTCTGATGTTACAATCCATTTTCTCTCACAGTGACTAGGATTCAGAAGTCAGAGTGAACTTTTTTCGGCGTCGAATCCCTATGATAGCAGGGTGACCTTGGATGGCATGTGTTACTGATGAGGCTTGCGAGGAAGCCGAAATATACGTCTACCACAAGAGACGCCATATCAGCCCTTATAAAAAGGTTTGAAACATTCTATCAACTAGTTAAAAAAATTCCAGCTACTCATATATTAGACGGCGAATTAATTTTCAACCGACCTCACTCGCTGGACAGGAAATTTTCACCTGAGTGTTGAAATTCTTGGAAACCTTGAATCTTTGGCTACAGCCCTACGTAGTCGGTTTTTCAAAACACCTTTTTATAGCGTTTGCACAATGCAGAATAAAATAATGTTTCACATGACCACGTGTTTTTTTTCTTATCCGCTTATAATTCGTTAGACAAAATTTTTCCTTGGAGTGCTTGTACTCGTTCGATAGCACAAATTTCGAAGAACCTCAAAAATTTGTTTGCTTTTAGAAAAGCTCTTCCGATAGTGCCGTAGGAAGAAAAAATACATCCCTATAATCCCGCAGGACAGTGCTCTTTCTTAAGACTATTATTAATCATTCGATGTCGTAAGTTCCAATGATTCTAACGTTATGCTTATTTTCTGGAAATACCGTTTAGCAGGAAAATCAACCGAGTTTTACATTTTCGACGACATTGTTTATCGGCCAACTCACGGAGCGGGGCAGGGACGGGCGATCGATCGCGTTTGAAATATTGTTATTCAATGGGGTTTTTTCACCAAATCGATGAAAACCTCAGATCTAAACGCAGATGTTGCTAATATGGAGAATTCTCCACAAGCTAATATGCTATTCGTGATTCCTGCGAATTATACGCATGAGAAAATGATGGCGAAAAGCGAGTGTGAAACATAATTTTATTCTGGATCTTACAGCGTTTAAAAAGGTGTTTGAAAAACCGGTGGAGCTATAGCCAGAGATCTAAGCTTTCGAATGATTTCTAACATTCCTACGAAGATTTCTGTCCAGCAAATAAGATCGGTTTATAAATTTGTCCCCAACTAACATATGAGCACCAAAATTCTTCTCAAAAGTATTTTCTTATATGAACTAGATTGAGATCTTATTATTTTTCCCAGCTGTTTAGAAAAATCCTCCACTAACATTTGAAACAGCTCTTTGACAAAAGAAAAGAAGAAATTTCCTAACATTGATAAGTCTAGAAAATGCGCAGTGTCTCCAGAACAACATCAACTTTTTTCATTACCGAACAAAAAGACCTGTGCTACTTTAATAGCAAAGATTTGTGAACTCAGTATAAATTATCTCGGGTTTTATTTCATGTACTTCTCTATATGCTTAGACAATCGTTAATTCTGAGGAGTGCAATTAATTTTAGGTCACACATGCATTGAAATTAATGCACACAATTCACTACGTATTCACTTGCAATTTTGCAATAAATATGAAATAATCACGTAGTTTGATATCCTGACTTTTTTTTCTTGACAAGTAGTGACACGTCTTTGGTGTCATTACTATTAATCGTAGAGGTGAACCGAAAGGCAAAGCTGCTGAAAAAAAAGTCCTATTGGGCCTCATCAGTAGCATACCTATCGGCTCAAAACATGCCCTATCCTTATCAGATTATATAGTTTTGACAAGCCTGTGAATGGGCGGTCGATAGCAGAGGTATGATTCATTATAAAAGCCGCAAGTTCGACTGCCGGTCACGACAACGTCAGGTAATACCATTATCCGACTCGAGGTGATTATTTTTTTACTCGGCGTCAATTCCTTTAGAGGAACATCTAGCTTCAAGGATCGACGCAACCGAGGAAGTGTGCTACTTATGAGTCCCAATAGGAGGAAATAAGCGCCTATATAGCACTAGACATATCGCCTGAAAATTGTCATATCCATACTAGATTAAATCGTTTTGAGCGAGTCTATAAAAGAACCTCTTGAAAGGCTTAGAATATTCCATCAGACTACATTGAACTTTCAAGCGAGGTCTCAAGATAGTCTTATGGAAAGTAATGTAATCACAAAAGTTGTTGAGATCTCTGTGACAGGGATGCTTACTGTTTACAAATGTAAAGTACTAAACTGAACAGAGGCTTCCTTTCCTTTTAATTGTGAAGATCAACAAATTACCGTTGATTCTCCATGCTAATAACATAACGAAACTCTACCAATAATCTATACCATTTCAAAGGGTTCTCTAATTTTTTAACTAAACACAAAATCTGGAAGAGAATCTCCTTACTTAGAAGAACATTGGAGTGCGCCATGAACATGAAACTCGAGAAGAACATATGGATAACCTTCAACGACAATCTCACCGTGCACCAGTGATCTTGAGATTGTTGTTCTGAAATCAGCAAGACCATAGAACAAAAATATAAACAACTAAGCACTAATAGAGACACTAATGAAAAGTTTCATTAGAATGCACTTTGCAAAACATTTGATTTTTACACAAAAAACAAGGAAAAACACTTAAAATTTTGGGTTTTTTACAAAAAAATATGGCAAATATCCACCACTTCCACAACCGCCATGGATCACACTGAAGGTTACACGTCCGTGACTATTTGCAATTGTCATTCTTTCTAACACACAAGCCTCCAAGTGGTGCGTGTGGCGCAGTAGTTGAAAGTGCTCTACGACGCACACGTGGTCGATGATTTCATTTCGCGCTCATGGCTCACCAAGCCGTCCATCTATTCGGGGTTGACGAATCTGCGCCAGGATTTTTCTGGGAGGATAGAAGCACTGACTTGATACATCGGAGGGCACCGCGAGTCAATGTAAAAGCTAGATATGCATTCAATCACAATCCCTACAAACGATACTCGATGACGTTGAATGCACGGCGCATCTCTAAGGGATTGATCAATGCAGAGAGCTTTTAGAGATTCACAAGTCTTGCTGGATAAACGTTCATAACGCAAGAGACTCTGGGTTCACTTTATCGAAGGATAGAAGTTCTCGGTATAGATCAGTCCACGACAAATGTGCCACGTGTTCGACTTCATCAAGCCTTGTTGGAGGCGATTGAATGCGCATCCCGTCTCTAAAATAACTCGCGGCGACCTACAAATGAACAAGTCAGTTGAGCACTCTTCTATCCTTCCCAAACTCGTATCAAGTTACCGATCCCGGAGAGATGGTAGACATAATGATCTTTGGAAGCGGAATCAAATTGTGTGTGTATGTGTGTGTGTGTGTGTGTGCGGAAGGGTACCTCTAATCATCAAGCCACACGCATTATGCTGCACTTTATAAGTCAAATTTGAACACCATAAGAATTAATGAAATTAGAGGAAAGATCAGACAGGAATCCCCCGACCCACAATGTGGAGCTTTTCAAAAATTTCGTACCGAATTCATAAGTCTGGATATGTTGCGAAGGGCGAGAGGTAGCGTCACTTAATGGTGACGGTAAGAGCACAGAATGATCAAGATCTCCCTTTGACAAACTACCCGTCAGGACGGTAAGGGTTTAATTTATTATACATTGTGTACGTGCGGTAAAGTGGTTCAGGATGAACTGAAACCTGAGTCTACGCTATATAACCCGATGGTCCGATTCCTCAAGAAAAGCCTTGAAAAAAAGGACGCTATATCCGTACTCGTCTAGGTCACTCGAGGATCAACAGGACGACAGATGATGACGGGTGACCTTAAGGATGGACGTCTAAACACAACTAAGCTGATGCCAACAAAGCTTTTGACAAAATTTTGAAGAATCAGCTTCTAGAAACGAGAATTCTAAATAAATCTTACGGAAAGGGTTCATATTACGATGACTCCTACTGTGTGTCAAATGAAACTGTTTGAGACGGGTCATAGTAAACTAATCTTATTATCCGACACTTTCTACGAACGCATGCTATCGAAGATAAGTTTGGCCAACCACGTAATGCGATCTAACGACAACCGACGAATGGGATCAGTTATCGACTAGATTCTTCGAGGTGTCAGGCGCACCTCAAAAAGACCCTACCAACATGGTAATCCAATTTCTAGTCACGAGAAGCCTAGAAGAAAGATATGATGCTCAACGAATCTCTACAGCGAGGAGGACCCAGGAGGGTTCTCTTGCAAGGGATATGGAGAAATGAGAGGTCTAAAGCTCCTACTCGAGTCATCACCGATCAAAGAGAAGATGGGTAATCCGACGTTTGCCATTTTTCTTATAAGTACCAGGTGGATGCTACACAACAGCTCTTATGATTGAAGAAGTGTTTCAACCATACCTGCCACTGTGTCATTCGCTAAATCAGTGAAGTAAACAGTGATCTCAGCCTGATTTATGCGACATTTCAGATGCATCTCTCCACTATTGCTGACTTTCACGGTCTAAATAAGACAGGAACCACTTTTCAAATAGAGTCAAAACTTCTTTCAGTCAATGCCAGCTGTTACCACCACGTACAATGTTCCTGTTTCCCACATGCTTCAGAGACTGGAGAATTCTCATCACCGACTTCACTGGTGGAAAGTAGACACCCATCTAAACCAACATAACTATAGAACAACACAATAGTATTGCCTTTAAATATCAGAAGCAAACAAAATTAGCACGATACCTACCATCCCTTGGGCGACAATCGGCCGTTGATAGACGTCCCAGTGAGCGATTTTCACCAATTTGATAGGAAGTTCGTGAACAACGCCGCGATCGCGAAGTTCCAGTTGAAGGAATGGCTTCTGAACACCGACAGTTCTATGGGATACCAATGGAACCAATCAATCAATCTATGTAAATGTGACTTGATCTGATTTCTGGCGTAGTTTGATCTTCAGATAGGACTGCGCACCGCATACACTTTTCTCAAAGTAATCAACATCAAGCTCCATCACTATCTCATTTCTTTCCTCCGAAACTCCGGCAAAATTCTGAAAGCTGATCGCAAAAGAGGTTAAGTTACTTGACCAAAGATTTGAAAAAGGCAGAGAACATGAAAACAACTCACGAATACTTCGAAATCGGGTCGAGACGGAATGAGAACGCTCAAAAAATGACCCTGTTCCCGAAGTGTGTCACTGGCAACAAAACACATGCCTAAAAGTGAGAGAGTAAAAATATTTTACTTCTAGGTATCTCATGGATGAGGAGGGTCAGTGCAGTGGTTAGAAGCACAGTGTATCAGGAAGCACGTCGATGAGTTAGGAGCTGTTTCGATCCCCTCTCCGAGCAATCTCTTGCAATCGCTAAACGAACCCTTTAGCTCGGCAACTCTTACTTTGCAAAATAAAAAGATAATATGAGTATGACCGCCATGTTATCTCTATGTACTATCTTTATGATTATTTACCTCTGGAACACATATTCTCAGTTTGTCCATGAATGCTGTAAAAACCCGTCTAGAAAGAATGAATAACGACATGCATAACCTAGGTCAAGTAACCATGGGAGTCTGATCAGCTAGCCAAAACTTAGAAAACAGAAAAATATCAAAGTCTATGTCGCTTCTAGTTTCAAATAGAGAGTAACAGGAGCCATAGAAGAAAAAAAAATTGCTTAATTCCCCACCTTCATCAGTAATCCTCAGCCCACACCGTTTTTTGCACATTCGCGAGATAGCACCAATCGATCCTAAACAAATTTCTATAACTATAATCTCGCTCCATGAGCTTTAACACCAGGGTGGTAAGCAGCAAATTTAAATAATTAAACTTATGATTTCGCTTGATAACCTATCGTATACTACTTTCCTATATGTGGATCACCATGGAGCTGCCTTGGGAACAAATTCGCTGCTACTCACGCACGAATGTCGCGTAGAGGAAAATGCTAGTGAAGCGGTGCGAAAGATTAATGAAGTTTCCTATGGACGACCCGAGCACGACCGATCCTTCAGACTGTTCTCTCCAGCTTTAAACTTCACGAATCACTTCATAGCCGTCCTTTCTGCAACAGCATCATCACCCTAAGCTCCATTAAGCCTGCGGGCCGCTTCACCAGCATTTTGCCATTGGAGCATGAGTAGCGAGCGAATTTGTTCCCAAGACAGTTCCATCTGAAGGCAAGCATAGGCAAGTTGTATACCAAAATGTTCACAAGAAAATGCACAATTGAACGTTAACAGAACCATGCGCTTTTGAATACTGCTGGTTAATAATTCGGTGTTTACTGCTCTAATGCCAAGACTTATTGAACGACCTCATAGTAACCTTCCTTTAACTTCGGCTATACAAATCAATCACATATTATTTGACGACTGAGCGGAAGGACGAAGTTGATGAAGAAACCATATATGTATGGCTGGCGTTTCGAGGCGTCCCATCTTGTTCAGAGCCGATTGATCCAAGCAGATGTTCCAGTCGTTTATCCTCATTGTGGCCTTGCCTCCGCTGTGCTTCGAGTCGGAACTTCTTCGGAGGAGCACAGTTTAAGTGAGATACTCACTCAGCAGCGCTCACCTCATAGACGGCGGTTGTTAATGATTCTGTGACCCGAACAACGAAGGCGAAAGGCACAACGAAGACGCACAACTGTGGAATATCAGCCCGGAAAAATCGGCTCTGATGAAGATAGAACGCGTGGACAGGCCAGTCAAATAATTATGAATTTTATTTACTCATTAGATATCGAAGCCATGAACAAGACTGAGCCATGTTAAAAGACTAAAATTCGAAACTTTGTTTTTCACATAAAGAATAGCGATATTTTGACTGGGATGAGAAACTGCCCTGTATATGAAGAGCAAGTCAAGAACTTTGAGAATTAACAAGTATGATTTTATCTTCGGGAATTTAGTTTAATGAATAAAAACAAGTAAATTAATTGAAACAATCTCCCACAGGCTGAGAGAATATTTAAAGTTTTCGGGGTTAGTACGTCGGAGCCATATGAAAGTTTCGGCGGTGTCCGCTTCATCAGTGGCCCCCCTCCCACCCTGAAACACTACTTTGCAGCAGAGATGGGCAGACAAACCTATCTCAGAAAGGCTAAAAACATCCTCACAGACTATATCGAATGTTTGCAGCGAGGTTTGAAAACAGGCGTTGAGATGGATTTCTACGTTATTATATTTTCACTCTTTGCGAGAAAACTGAGAAAAAGGAAAAGTTATAACTTACTTGAGAACGACTCAACGGAACCCTGTTCAGAAAGAATAGCAGAGAATCGCATCACTAGAAAAAGATAACAGAAAGGTAATCAATAATGCTGAGTGATAAACGAAACTCTGAACCTTGAAAGAGAAGTTACGAGTTCCACTTGCGGCTAATTTCAAAGCTTCTATCACTTATCACTGAACACTCTCTTACATATGTATCTATAACGACTTGACACTTGCAAAACCGCGAATTTTCAAAAATTCTACTACACAATAAAAAACAAATCGATTTCGATTGTGAAGTGGAAATAGGCATTGCGAATAGCAAACGCAACTGATAAACACACAAACTCATCAAATACCACTCACTTTATTCACGTCATTTTAAAACAACCCTAAAGGCGACGGGACTCCTCGACATTGAGAGATACGCCAGAGATCTGGAAACATACTGAGTGAGAGAGACAGTGAGACCTCTAGCAGAAAAAAAGGGTACAAAGGAGTTAAACAGTATCATTATTATATACCCAGGATAGGTTAATACGCAAAACCTTAGCAGGAATTGAAAGAGTGATAGCAGAGCGGGAGCGCCGATAGTGCAGTGACCAGGACGCACTACCGGAGGGCTGGAATTCGGGTTCAACTGGTGGGTTCAAGATTTTGTATACCCACAACATTCTAAGATATATATCAAGTACATCATAATAGTGCTGTTAGAGCTGTAGAATAAAGAACTCTCATATTTTGTATACCGCTATGACAAGTTCAGAGGAACGTCGTTCAAAAACGGAAACTCCATAAAGTGATATGCTTCGCGGTTTCCGTCGATCCATCGTCGATTCACTCGAGCCAAAGTCGAACAGTTGGACTTCGTGAGCAGACTCGGGAGAGAAACGGTACAGTTACCCATTCGTACGATGAAGGGTCAGGTCGAAACAAGACATGATTCACGTATATTACCACATAAGACTAAAAGGTTACAACAGTTCTGACAAAAAAACATGTGTGACTGGTGTTGAAGTAACAACTCACAGCGACGTTATGATAAACAGCAATATTGCTCAAAATGGTCAGAACTCTTATCCAGTTCTGGAAGTTTTCCTTATCAGGACAGCCACGAAAGAAAAGGGCAACTGAATCGATATATACATATATATATATATATATGTATATATATATATATACATAAATACATACACATATATATACATGTATGTATGTTTACATGAATATATATGCATATGTATGTATACGTATAAACATATGTATATACAGACCAAATACATATACACATATATATACATATATATAACGAGACCGGTTGCTGTGCAGTGGTTAGAGGTGCTCTGCGCCGCTTACAAGGTTGATAGTTCGATTTCGCACTGAACTCAGTACGATCAACTTGCGAAAGCTGTCTTCTCATGATAATCACCAGGTCATGACCCTTCTCAATGTTCAGAAACATAAATAAGAACTCAGAACGCTAATGAAAAGTTGTGGTCCCATTACTTTTTCAAGCCTAAGTCTAAGCCTAACCTTTAGACGAAGCCTAGGCCTCAGAGCGTTCTCGTAATTTCTTGTTTGAAGAAACCCATTAAATTACATTAGCGGTTGATGAAGCGTCAAATCTCTACAGTGGCCGAAATCAGTGATAAAACAAGGAACTTACCCATCGAATTGTCAAGTAAGATGCAACCTGAAGACAGCGTAGTAGCACTCGACAACTCAAACTCGAGCAGTCCGCGAGCGAATTTGACCTCAATCGATCGCGTTCCAGACATCTGACCTACAAAAAAAACACATTAAATCCAGTGTACAAAGAACAAACGACACACACTGGGATCGGATCTTTGTCAAAATCAGATAGATAGAGAGTGCAGTGGGCACGCACCGTTTCTCTACTTTTCTAGGCTATGCAAGATCTGCACCGCACAGATTATTAATTATAAATATTTTAAATAAGTAGTAATCATTCGAGGGAGAAACTGCTATATGAGTGATGTGTAATTGTCAAAAATCCATATAAAATCTCAACGAAAAGTGCAAGAAATTGGTGGGGACATGTTTGAATGAGGTGCGCATGAGGAACAGTGGTTAGAAGTGCTTTGCGTCGCGTACAAGATCGATGGTTCATCTCGCGCTCATGGCTCACCAAGCTCATCCATCGCTCTGGGGTTGCTGAATCGGTACCAGACTTGTTTGGAAGGATAAGCAGCACTGACTCAGTACAGCGGTAGGACCGCGAGTCGTTGTAAAGGCTAGTTTTGCATTCAGTAGCCTCAAACGAAGTTGAAAATTGAAGACGATAGCTCGGCGCATCCCTCAGGCATTGACCATCGTCGAGAGCTTTATCCTTTATCCTCCATGTTGAAATGAGCGTTTTGGACCTGTATGCATTGTACGTTATTTAAAAAAGAAGTCGATGTAATGTAATTTTTTCCACAATAAAGAGTCAGTGAGTTGGGGAATCCGCAGTAATGATGAACTTTTCTTCGAATCTCACATTTCTAAATTTGCATTTTGACATTTTCCTTAAGTACATTTGCAGCGAACTGTTATTCTTATTTCAATATCATTCTGGCCTGCAACCGTTCATTGGTAGGGTTAGCGGCAATCGCTTGCCGGTACATATACGCCTCTGTGCTAAACTATCGTTGTGCATGCGCTCTCTTGCAGCAAGCGCCTTCATTCCACGCCGCCGTCTCGGTAGGTGGTTGAGACCGTGGGAAAACTGAGAGCGACATGAAAGGCAGAGGAGAGTACGCCCTGGGTATGGACAACCACTTACTAGGAAGCTGTCACTACACTATCCTCTTCACCATCACTATCACTAATACTTTCAGTATCACTACCACTACCATTGTCACTATCACTATCAAGAATTCTAGTATTTTTACTGCTCTTTCGCAGTGTTGTCATGTTTCATCAATACCTGAAAGAATTCAGTGGTGGGCAAAATCATAGCGTCAGGAGGGAATCGAACCCGCATTTCCTCTCCGGAGACGCGTGCTCTACCACTACACCATCGAGGCTCATTTGCCCGACCATCATCACTATCATGTCTCTGTCTCTGCGTCTCTGCCCACGTTGGGCGGGGCATCCACCAATCGCGTATAAAAAGTCACACAAGCGCGTCAGCAGCAGTCGCCCTTCGATGTCAAAGTGGAGCCCGTCTTCCGGCATTGTGCGGCCCCCCGCTTTCACATGGCCTTGCCTCCATGCTTCATGTGACCTAAGGTACTAATCAAAGGACCCACTGTACGGCTCTCAGCTTCTACACGTTTACGGGCACTCGTTGCCTTTGCTGTCACCGAACATACTATTCAAACGACGTGCAAGCATCTGAGCAAAGCTACAACTGGAAATAATATGTTTATCTAGAAGGGTACTGGCTATTGGATATTCAATGCTTCTCTGCGCGACGTCTAGAAATATAGTGAGAAGACTATTCGCACCAATACTGCAAAAGACGACTACGCTTCAAGAGCGGAATCATTCTCCGAGATTGATGCGCTTGAAAGTCGTCAATCAAGGAGAACATCGTCTAATTAGTACTTAGACACATCATCCGAATGAGGCATCCAGACACACCGATGAAGAAAGACACATTCTTAAAAGAAGTGTCCACACCTGGCGGATAGGGCACCGCGTCAACTAAACGAGGCATCCAGAAACCAGTTCAAAAAAGTATTACACTCAGAAGAAGTGTCCACACTTGGCGCATAAAGCATCGCGTCAACTAAACGAGGCAAGAAAGTAGCCAGACGAGCAGTCGAACGGAGCAAGCCAAGAAATGAAAAACGTACAACCACAGTTTTGAGAGCCAGCCGGTATGTTTGAATTCAGTCAACTCGTTTAAAATCATTTTCTGTATCTTTTAGGCTTGCCGCTCATCCTATCCATTGGACACCAAACAAGAATCAAACCAAGCACTGGCTCGATCAATCAAGCACCTAGTAAGTACCTTTAAAACTTAAGACGCCGAGGAAGATGGTTTAAAAGAAGCGCGGCATGAAGAAGGGCAGCACAAATATACTGTCCGAATGAGAAGGTCCAAAGGAGACACGAAGTACTTAGAATTTCAGATAACTGAGAAGAACGAGTCACAAAACATAGTCAACTAAACTGGAGACAGCAAGATCGAATCATGACTGGAGAAGAGTACTTCATAAAGCTGGAACTTTCGCTCAAATTGCCGTTGTTACGTTGATATATTATTGTGATATTATCCAAATTTGTAAATCACAACTTATTCGTTGTCTGTAATATCAGTGAATTTGCCCGTATTTGTATATAAACGTATCATCACTCAACAGTGAGCGGACTATTACATCGTCACGATCCATGTGGTATATGATCTACACAATCGAACGAAAGACGTTCGAATGCATTTAACTTTAAAAAACGCGCACCTGTCAGTAAACCCATACTAGTCGTGTACCGACCAGACCTCTATAACTATGCTCTATTAGAATTCTTCTGTTTCTGCACATTTCTGATTTTCGTGAAAAAAATAAGGACTTTACTTCACTGCCGTTCGAGTCAAAACTTCTCCGGAGGAGCACTGTCCAGATGAGATACTCACTCAGCAGTGCTCACCTCATAGAGGATGATGTTAATGATTATGCCACTCGAACAACGAATGCGAAAGTCACAACGAAGACGAACAACTGTGGAGCATCAGCGCGGAAAAATCGGCTCTGATGAAGATGGGACGCGTCGACACGCCAGCCAAATAATGAATTTCAACTACTTATTAAATATTGAAAGCATGAATAAGATTTGAAGGATTAAAATGCGATACTTTGTTACTTATAACACGAATACAGATAGTTGGATTCGGAAGAGAAACTACCCTACATATGAAAAAGAAAGTCGAGAACTTCGAGAATTAATAAGTTTGATTTCAAACTCAGGAATTTAGTGTCATGCATAAAAAGAAATAAATTTATTACAACGTCCTGCAGATTCTGTGAGAATGTTAGAGCCTTCTCAGGGTTAGTACGTCAGAGACATAACAACGACTAGCCGGTGTCCGCCCTGAACCCTATTTTGTAGCAAAGATGAGGAGACATACCTACCTCAGAAAGGCTCTGAATATTCTCTCAGACTAGATAGATTTTTGCAGCGAAACTTGAAAACAGCCGCTGTGATGGATTATTACAATCTCATATTTTAACACTTTAAGAGAAAACTGTGGAATAGGAACAGATAGAACTCACTTGAGAACGACTCAACGGAACCCTGTTCAGAAGTATAGCAGATAATCGTATCACTAGAAAAAGGCAACAGAAAGGTAACCAAGAATGTTGAGTGATAAACAAAACTTCGAACCTCGAACGGAAGCTGCGAGTCAACTCCCGGCTGATTCCAAAGCTCTGTCTATCACTTGTCACTGAATATCACTGTACATATGTAGCTGTATCGTCATAACACTTCTAAGAGCGGCAAATTTCAAAAAATTCTACTACACAATAAAGATACAAATCAATTTTTAAGAAGTGGAAATAGGCATAGGAATAGCAAACGCAGTTGATAAACACACAAACTCATCAAATAGACACTCACTTTATTTATGGTCAATTTAAAATAACCTCAAGGGCAACGAGACTCTTCAACATTGAGAGATACGCCAGAGCTCTGGAAACATACTGATTGAGAGAGACAATGAAACCTTCAGCAGAAAGAAAAAGAGTACAAGGAGTCAAACAATATCATTACTATATATCTAGGAGTGGTTAATACGCAAAACCATAAACCTCAGGCAGGAGCTGAAAGAGTGATAACAGAGCGGGAGCCCGGATAGTGCAGTGGTCAAGATGTACTGCCGAAGGCTGGAATCCAGGTTCAACTGCTCTGGGTTTAAGATTTTGTATATCCACAACATTCTTAGATATATATCTATAACATCATAGTACTGCTGCAAAAGCTGTAGAATAAAGAACTCTAATATTTTGCATACCGTTATGACAAGTTTAGAGGAACATCGTCCAGAAAACGGAGACTTCCACAAAGTGATATGCTTCGTGGTGTCCGTCGATCCATCGTCGCTTCGTTCGAGCCAAAGTCGAACAGTTGGACTTCGTGAGCAGACTCGGAGAGAGAAACGGTACAGTTACCCACTCGTCCGATGAAGGGATCAGGTCGAGACGAGACATGGTTCACGTATATTACCTCAAAAGCTAGAAGGTTACAACAGCCCTGAAAGGCACCAATGAGCTGAAGATTTCAAGAACTTGGGTAACAAAACATGTGTGACTGGTGTCAAGGGAAACAACTCACAGCGACGTTATGATGAACAGCAATATTGCCCAAAATGGTCAGAACTCTTTTCCAATTCTGGAAGTCTTCCCTTCCAGGACAGCCGCGAAAGAAAAGAGCAACTGAGTCCACTATGAGTGCGGCAGTCTGAAATGAAATTCCACTGAGAATTTGAATTTAGTACTGCTGAGAAAAAAACATCCAAGAACCAAAAGACCGCCTTTCACTGAAACTTGGTATGAAAAACGAGAATCGAATGCTGTCCGACTGTTTAAAGTATGGAAATGGTTGGTACAATTTTTCCAAAACAATAGCTGACGTTTTGGCGAATTCGCCTTATTCAAAGCCTTATTCAGAACTTATGGAACGACTTATTAAGGCAGTATGTGAGACTTTTGAAATCCGTTTGTCACCATCCGTCCCGTTCGAGAACGATGATGACAAAACAGCTACTAATTATCCACTTCCACTATGGCAATACCTTCTTTAATTGGCTTGACGACTGTTCTAGTTCAGTCAGCAAATGCATGAAGTGTTCCATTGTATTGGGTGACGAAATCAATAGGCGTTTCATCGCAACGTCAACGTCGCTTGTGTGATATCCCAACAACTGAAGTGATTATTGGAAAATTTATGGAAAAATCAAAAGACATCTAAAAATAACAAAACATCTGAGAATCATAAGTCAAAAAATTATCGGAAGCAAAACCGATTGTTAGAATGTCAAAAACACTTCGCTTTAATCCTCCGAAATCATGGACCCAACCCTCTGCGTCTCCAACCCCCAGCGTGTTGCGTCTGACAATGGCGTCCAGCCCCCAGCGCGCCATTGTTAAACACCACGCTGGGAGTTAGAGACGATGAGGACTGGGTCTGTGGTTCTAAATCGGTTAGAAAAATGAAGCTTGAAACAAACTCTAACTTGATGAACTCTATTGATTCTAAAACCACGTTCCGTATCGACACAAATCACCATTAGTCCTCTAGCGATTGCCACAGCCGTTAGTTGCATACCAAAATACTAGTATTTAGTACAAAAGATATTTTTCACTACAAAAAAATACTCAGGATGCTTGAAAGTAAATACTTAAAATATAGACATACTTAGCAAAACACTCAGAAACTCAAGTACCACTCTATGGACTATCAGAATCATTCTGACGCTCATCGCGCGACGTCAAATCTCACTCAGCTACTGTGATGGTGGCGTCGCGTCTCGTGGGAAAGTAGGCGGACTGCCAGACACGCGTGCACGGACATACAGTTTGTGGCTGTTCGTTTAACTGCCACGCAAGTGACAGCACGACGTCGCCTGCCATCAACACTTGTCGTTGAAAGTATACCTACTAATACATAGAAGGAAGACTCAAAGTATGTGGAACAAACACTTCAGCTACTTGGAATAAGCAATAGAAGGATGAAGCTTTTGGAGTTGATCAATCTCTGATGGATGCGCCATATATTCGCCTTCGAATTGCAATTTAGTTTGAGGTGAGTGAATGCATATCTGGCTTTCACAATGACTCGCGGGGTGACCTACCGCTGCATTGAGTTAGTGCCACTTATCTCCTGGAGAAATCTAGGTCTTGTGTGGTACCAATTTACCAACCCCGGAGAGATGTTTGTCTTGGTGAGCCATGAGCGCGAGATCGAACGATCGACTTTGTTTGCGACGCAAAGCACCTCTAAACACTACGTCACATGCGTTCTACTGAGCGGCGAGTCTACTTCAAACACCAATCAAAATATGAAACATCTGAAATCCTTGCCAATAGTTGGAATCACCTGTCACCTGTTATTTCGGTGATACTCGAGTGACTCGAGCGGTCAACAATAACAGGTACATCTTTCCCTTATCGCTTGCAAGAGTAGCCCGGTGGGTCCTCGGCCTAGGGATTCGATGAGCATCATATCTTTCTTCCAGTATTCTCGTGAAAAAATCATACCGTCGGATTGGTGGTCTTCCTGCAGAGCGCTGAATATCCCAAGGGATCCAGTCGGTAGCGGCTTCTGTCCATGGGTTGTCGTTGAAGCGCATCACATGTCCGCCCACCTTATTTTCGATATCATGGCGTGCAGAAAGGAGTCTCTGATTTTCCGTCGTTGACGTAGGTCGGGGCTTTGGATCCTTTCTCTCATTTGGGAGATACTGGATACTCCTAGCAGAGACCTTTCAACAGCGTCTTCAGTAAGACAAAGCCTTTTATTCTGCCTACGTAGTTACCACTTTTTTGCTACATACGTCAGGGCAGGGATGATCGTCGAGCCGAAAAGGTGGGCACGGAGTCGGATGTTTTTTATCCTCTTCACTACGTCCTCGACGCTCTCAAACGTTCCCCAAGTCTCTCGTTTCCTCCTGCTCAACTCTGGAGCTTGGTCGTTCATCATGTTGATTTCACGACCTAGATAGACGTAACTGGAGCATTCGGAGATTGTCGTTCCGTTGAGCGCGAATGGGGCATGGCTCACGGCTCATCACCGCGAGTTACTATAAAGGCCAGATGTGAATTCAGTCACCCTCAAACGCAGCCAAAAATTGACACGAATACAGGGCACATGCCTCAGGGATCGATCAACACCAAGACCTTTGTGTTATTATAAATGCGCGTATATATGTATATGCATGTGTATATAAATACGTATATGTACATATATACACCTACACATATGCAATTTATATCCACATAATACGGAGGAGCCGTGGCCGAGTGGCTGTCATGCCCGTCGCGACTCGCTTGGGACCAAACCACAGCCCTCAACGCTCTCCGGCACTCAATAAGAACGCTCTGTGGAACGCCACAGCCCGGCTATTGCCGAGATTGCAAGACGACGTGCACAACCGGTATTCCGACGCGTTGGAGAAGACAGCGAAAAACGAACTTTTACTTCGTTTGAGAAATCGAATGCATATTTGACCTTTACAGTGACTCGCGGTGGTCCCGCTGTATCGAGCCAGTGCTGAATACTCCCCTAAACAAGTCTGAGGCCATTCTGGTATCAATTTACCGACCCCCGTGAAATAAATGGCTGTATGAGCCATGGGCCCAAGATCGAACCACAATCCTGTGTGCGACGCAGAGCACCTCCAACCACTGCCACATCCACTCCATATATGTATATGTATGTATATATACGCATACACATACATGCTCATATATACATATTTTATACACATATATCCCCATATACATGTGTATATACACACGTATGTTTACGTACATACATATGTACATGTACATGCATGTATGCGTATATACATATATATATATATATATATATATATATATATATATATATATGTAACAAGAGTGATAAAGGAAGGTATTAGTCTTTCAGTGGTCCCCAAGCGAGTCAACAAGCCGTCAGAAATCCATAGAACTAACCATATTTGTGATTTCCCGCATCCGGCCTCACCAGAGATTTCTGTTATCGTTCCTCGAAAGAAACCACCACCTGACAAGTCATTTTCAAAAAAAAAACCAAGAAATTACGAGAGCGCGTTTAGGCTTAAAAAACTGATAGCACCGCAACTTTTCTTTAGCGTCCTGAAGTTTTAATTCATTTTACTGAACGCTAAGACCTGGTGAACGGCATGAGAAGACAGCTTTCACAAATTAGTCACGTTGCTATATTAAAAAGGATAAAGGATAAAGCTCTCGGCGTTGATCAATCCCTGAGGGATGCGCCATGCATTCGACTTCAAAATTTAACTTCGTTTGAGGTGATTGAATGCATATCTGGCCTTTACAATGACTCGCGGAGGCCTCCCGCTGAACTGAGTCAGTGATGCTTATCCTCCCAGATAAGTCTGAGACCTGTCTGGTACCAATTTACCGACCCCGGAGGGATGGATGGCTTGGTGAGCCATGGGCGCGAGATTGAACCACTGACCTCGTGTGCGACGCAGGGCACCTCTAACCACTGCGCACCACGTTGCTATATTAATTAGCTTAATTATTTCCACATAAAATACTTCTCAGGTGGTGATTTTTTCGAAGGTCGATGACAGAAATCTCTAGCGACGCCGGATGCAAAGAAACCACAATTGTGGATAATTCTACAGATTTTTGAGGGCTTGTTGACTCACATGGAGACCATCAAAGGTCCGATATTTTCCTAGACTTTCTCTCTAATATATATATACATATATATGTATATATACATATACGTATTTACTGTCGACACAGATGTGTGCACATTTGTATATGTAAATATACATATATATAGATGTATAAACATACAGACATGTTTATACATGTATATGTATATATGCAAAGCGGGTACAGCGCAATGATCAGAGGTGCTCGCGTCGCACACAAGGTCGATAGTTCGATCCCGCGCTGAACACAGCAACATGACTAACCTGTAAAAGCTGTCTTGTCATGATGTTCACCATGTTATAACGCTTCTTGGTGTTTAGAAACATAAATAAGAAACCGGAGCGCTAATGAAAAGTTGTGGCCCCATTACTTTTTCAAGTCTAAGTCTAAGTCTAAGCCGAAGCATCAGGCCTCAGAGCGCTCTCGTAATTTGCTGTTTGACGAAATCCATTGAATTACTCTAGCAATTGATAGAGCGACAATTCTCTGCAGGCGCCGAAATCAGTGATAAAAGAAGGAACTTACCCATCAAATTGTCAAGTAAGGTGCAACCTGAAGACAGCGTAGCAGCACTCGACAACTCAAATTCGAGCAGTTCGCGAGCGGATTTGACCTCAATCGATCGCGTTCCAGACATCTGACCTTCAAAACACCACATTAAATCCAAAGAGTTGAAAGTAACAAAAGACACACCCTAGGACCGATCTTTATCAAGATCAAATAGGATAGGGAGGGCCGTGGCAGTGTGGTTGTGATGCTCGTCACGGGGAGCGTGGAGCCTAGTTCAACCACCCGTGAAACGTCACAGCCACGTGATCCTTGAGACTGCAAGGAGACAAGCCCGACCAGTATTCTATGTCATTCAAAAGAAACACGAAAAACGAGTGGAATGCTAGAAGTACTGAGATCCGGACAATAAAAATTGTGATGACGGGTAGTGCGAAAAAAGGATTTAAATAGGCTGAAATCTCGATAGGAGGAACTAACTTCAGTAAACTGATTGATTGAAATCGTTGATCTATAGATCTTTCGAAAGGATGGAAAATGTGCCGAAGAAGCCCTTTTGAAGGGTTCTAAACTGCTGCTTGCGACAATGGCGACAAAAAAATGGAGATTTAAAATACGCGCCAAATAGTCGACGCGGAACGCCTCACCTCACGCCCAAATTAAATTCTTTGCCGCGCGCGCGCGATTCAGATGCGTCTCGTACCGGCCCACGGTTGGGCAGTCTTCACCTTAACAACAATCTATATGATTCTCGGGACAGAACTATTGATTAACCTCGACAATAATCGATTAACTCCTTAATTCTCTTCGTCAGCGGACAATTCATTCAGTACAATATAGGGGACAAAGGGAGCGGCTTGGGGAGCGTTTGACCCTTTGAAAATCAATGTTTATACGCAAGCGAAGTCGCGTCGTCGCTTTTCTAAGAGGCGCAACGCTGCCATTACCTGTGTATGCATGTCATGCTGTCTGCGCCTGCTTTACCACGAGACGTGACGCCATCATTACAGCAGCTGAGTGAGATTTGACGTTGCGCGGCTTGATACAAATGTACCACATGGTACTTAAAGGGTTAATAGCACCAAGGACATAGTGAAGAGCACAAAGAACATCCTCCGACTCCGTGCCCACCTTTTCGATTCAGCTGTTATCCCTGCCATGACAAACAGCAGAAACCTGCCGCTACGTAAGGAGCATGGAAGATCACTTGGCGCTATTGAGCCCGCAGTCGAAAGGTCGATGCTAGGAGTATCCCGTATATCGCAAATGAGAGAAAGGATCCGGATAGCGCACGTCAACGATCGGAGGTCAAAGACGCCGTTCTACACGCCAGGAATTCAGGAAAAGGTGAACCGGACACGCGATGAACTTCGACGAACGCCTATGGACAAGAGCCACTACCGACTGTATTGCTCAGGATGTCGAGCGCTCCACAGGAAGACCACCGACCCGATGGTCTGCTTTCTTCACGAAAACACTAGAAGAAGGATATGACGCTAAACGAATCCCTAGAGCGAGGAGGACCCACTGGGCTATGCTAGCACCCACTTGAGTCACTCGACGATAAGCGCGGGACGACAGGTGATACATAGGTGATGCACTATGGACAGTGCAATATATACAATTGCAATTGTTGACGTTTCGGCGGTATCGCCTTCTTCGGAACCTGGAGTTATAAACTTGACTTAAATATGAAAACTCCTAGGTCATGAGCAAAATCCGAACATGAAGTGGCTTCAAACCCGTCATTTCCCTTTCAAGAAAGAAGGGTTAGGGGACTGAAGGACGGAGAAGAGGAATGCTGTCGTATCTGACTTTTCCTCTGACTGTGTTTCGCATAGCACCGTGCGAAACGATACGCAACATGTAAAGCTAAACTTTGTGATTAGAATTACGACTTCAGCTTAACCGGAGCTTGAAGCCGATTTGCACCTCCTGAGCGCGCGTTGTGCAATTGTTAGAGGTCCTTTGCATCACATACGATCAATCGAGGGCTGATGGTTCGATCCCGCGCTCAAGGTACACCAAGTTGTTCATCCCTCAGAAATTGGTGAATTTCAGACTACCGAGATCAGCGAGTCGGAAAAACACATTCAACACAAATTGGAGGCAGCGGAAGGTCAAGTCACGACTGGAGGGTAGCACATCATAAAGCTGAAAATGTCGCTTATATGTCCTTACGTTGTCATATTAATGTAAAATTGTCTTAATTGTTGTAAATTATAGGTTATTCGTCGTTTGTAACATGGCTAAAATCTGTTCGTTACTCACATAACACTCAAAGTTGGTCGTACTGCTTCATCGTCAAGATCCAAGTGGTATGGGCTCTACAGTATCGAACGAAGGCGTTCAGATGCTCAAATTAATTTAACGTAAAGAACATGCACCCGCCAGTAAATCCATACAATTAGTGGTGTACCGACTACATCGCTACAACCTACGCTGTACTGAATATCTGTTTTTGCACGGTTCAATTTTCGCGAATAAAATAATGAGCGCTATCATTCTCTGACAGTCGGTCTCATATTCACATCCCCTGTTCTGCTGAAGATCGACAGTTGACTTAGGCTGATATTGTCCTCCTGTAAAAAAACAAAGTAATGGCAAAAATTTATACATGGCAGTACAATATGGCAACGTAATGCAAGGCAATGACTGGATCATAAGAAATTGCACCACGCTGATAAGGTTATTATGCCAACGACTAGTGTGACGTAGTAAATATATTTAGAAATTACTGCGCGATCTCGGACGGAAGCTGAACAAAACACAAGGCTCGATATTGCAGTGTTTAGCACGCGGTCCGCAAGGGTGGGACACGGGTTCAACTCCCGACCTAGGCGCATCGTTCTGCATATCACTCAGCATTCTTGGTGATGATAGTTATAACACCACAGCACTACTTTAAAGTGGTAGAGGACGAATCCCGGTAGCTTATGTATGAAGACGACCGTCAACTTACTAGACAAAATACACATTGGTACAAGAAATATGGAGCTATCGGCTATACATAGATGCCAATATAGCACAAGAAAATCATAATCCACGCTCTCCGAGTCCTCACTAGGCGCACTGCGCTTGATTCATCGTCTTGCGAGGCAGCTTACTATCCTTATTTCGCTTCGGTGGCACTGCTCCTGACGCCACTTCCTCAAAAAAAATCATCTAATAACACTCTGCTTTAGTGGTAGTCCACACGAAGCTGTCACAGAACTTCAATTCAGCTAACGTATAGAAGTCTCCGTCTTCTTCAGAGTCATGTTGATTCCAACTACCCATCTTTCGTCACATACGGCTCTTCGTAATCGCATCGAGTTGAATCCAGAGGACGACCGCTCCATCGAGATGACCTCACTGATTTTTGCATGAAAGGGCACTCCGAATGAGGTCATTCGCTAGAGTGATACTCCACTGAATTTGACTGGATACGATCACACAAAGATATGTATCGGAGGAATGAAAGGCTGCAAACAACTGATACAAAACGACTGAGACATGAGCAAATCTCTCAACTTGAAGTGGCTTTGAACTTATCTTAACCATTTCAAGAAGAATAAAAGAGCAGAGGAGATTGGAGGACAGGGGAGGGGAATGCTCTCATACCTCATTAGTTGTTTGACGGATTTCACATGGCGCCGTACGAAACATTAGGCAGCAAATAAAGGTTAAACAATGTGCTCCGAACTAGGCTTCAGCTTAACTGGAGTTCAATGCCGATATGTGCCCCTGAGCGCACGCGGCGCAGTGATTAAAGTTGCTCTGCGACAGGAACGATTGATCCGCGCTCAAGGCTCTCCAAGCCTTCTATCCCACCAAGGTCAGTGAATTGGATCAGATTTGTCTGGGAGGATGCTGGCACTATGATACATTGGTAGGTCGCTGCGAATCATCATGAAGACCGAATATACGATTAACCACCTCAAACGGAGATAAAATTTAAAACAAATGCATGGATGATCTCCAGGGATCGATTGACGTCGAGAACTTTATCCTTTCTCGATTTCTGCTCCCTATATCAATTCCCACGGACCTCCCTCTTTGAGGGATCCCGCCCGGTTAGGACGAGTACGGAGAGGCTGCTAAAAATCTCAGGGCCGAACTAGGCTGCCAAGATCGAAACGGACTAAAATCACGATCTGTACCTACAACGCAAGAACCCTTGCTCACCAATCCGCTGTAGAAGATCCACTGATTCAAGCTAGAAGAATAAGGTACGACGTCATTGGCCTGGCTGAAACGAGAAGGCGCCATCCTTTTCACGCTGTTTATGACACCGGAGAAGAACTGTTACTTGGTACATGCGATCGCAGAGGTGTCGGCGGCGTTGGCGTCCTCGTCAAATCGAATTTGACCGTGAGCATTGATTCGTTCGAGCAACTAACAACCCGTATCGGACGATTACGGTTGAAACGATGTGGTTCTATGCCGGCTTTGACCATCTTAGTTGCTTACGCACCAACATCAAGCTATGACGAAGACGAAGTCGAAGCGTTCTATATGGACTTCGAAAAATTCTTCAGAGAAGATCATTCATTCTTCCAGGTCATTGTCGGAGATTTTAAAGCAGAAATTGGACCTAGAAGAACGTCTGAAGAACGTCACATAGGGACCCACGGACTAGAATGGAATGAACAGGGTGAGAGACTACCTGAGTTTATCATGACGACCCAAACCATCCATGGTAACTCGCAATTCCAAAAGCCTCTTTCTCAGCGATGGACGTGGGAGTCTTCCAATGGAGAGTACCATAACGAAATAGATCACATTATGAAAAATCGAAGGTTTTGCCTGACCGACGTCGCTGTTGTTCCTAGGTTCTACACGGGATCAGACCATCGCCTCCTTCGCACAACATTCCGATTTTCGAGGAGAGGAGAGAAAGCCGCTAAATTCAAACAACGAAGTCCCACAACTACCATAAACTGGGATGTATTCAAATCATTTGTCGGCTCTTGGGAAGATACCGTTGTCGACAACATCGACGAAGAATACGATCGACTCGTTGAATATCTTCGCGTTAGCGCTATGAAAGCCGAGAGTCCTAAGGTCACGAAGAGACGCTTGTCTCCGCAGACACTCGAGCTGATACGTCAACGCGGAATCGCACGAGCTACAGGCAACCGAATCTTAACGTCCGAACTTGCGAAACGCTGCAGAAAAGCGATAAAAGAAGACCTTAAAGAGAGAAGAGCAGCAGTTATGGCAGAAGCTGCAAAAGCTGGGAAGAGCATTCGCAAAGCCCAGCGAGGCTTCGCCAACTATAAGACCAAGATGATTGCACTTCGATACCCTGACGGGACACTTACAGCTTCCAGAAGGGCTATGGAGAAAATCATCCACCAATACTAGGATCTCTTCGCTAGCCATGTCGTCTTACCGTCATATAAATTGAAAGAGGACGAATACGTCGTCAAACCGGTCCTTCCTTCCGAAATCCGACATGCTATATCGTCGGTGAAGAACAGAACAACACCCGGTCCAGACAGGATTAGACCAGAACACCTGAAGAACCTGCCGCCAGTTCTCATCAACACCCTGGCTCGGCTCTTCACTCGCTACCTGTCAGAATGCAAGGTTCCTATTCAGTGGAAAACCAGCAAGACCGTAATGTGTCAAAAAGGGAGACCTTCACGATATAGGCAATTATCGCCCAATCTGCTTGCTGTCCGTTGTCTATAAAGTCTTTACTCGAGTCATCCTAAACACGATTGACAGAACACTGGACGAAGGACAGCCATGCGAGCAAGCACGGTTCCAAAAAGGATTTAGTACCATGGTAGTACCACATCCACACGATTACAAGACTCATTGAAGTTTCACGAGAGTACAAACAACCACTCTGTCTCACTTCCATCGATCTGAAGAAAGCCTTTGATTCAGTGGAAACAGAAGCGGTTATAGAGGCTCTGGGTAACCAGCGCGTCCCTACTCGGTACATAATGATTATCCATGAGCTTTATAAACGATTTCGCGACCAAAATATCTCCCTTCTATAACAATATCACCATTGACCTAAGAAGAGGGGTTCGACAAGGCGATACAATTTCGCCAAAACTATTCACTGCCACCCTACAAAACGTCATGCGAAAATTAGAATGGACGAAATGGGAGTGAAAATTGACGGTCGACAAATAAGCCATCTTCGCTTTGCTGACGATATCGTTCTCATAACACCAAACATCAGCCAAGCGGAACGAATGTTCACCGATTTCGATAACGCCTGTGCAAAGATTGGTCTTCAACTGGATTTAACGAAAGCAATATTTATGAGGAACGGATGGGTTTCTAATGCCCCATTCACGCTCAACGCAACGACAATCTCCGAATTCTCCAGTTACGTCTATCTATGTCGTGAAATCAACACGATGAACGACCTAGCTCCAGAGTTGAGCAGAAGGAAACGAGCGGTATGGGATACCTTTAAGAGCATCGAAGATGTAGTGAGAGGACAAAGAACATCCGACTCCGTGCCCACCTTTTCGACTCGACAGTTATCCCTGCCCTAACGTATGCAGCAGAAACCTGGTCGCTACGAAAGCAGGATGAAAGATCACTTGCCGTTATCGAACGCGCAGTCGAAAGGTCGATGCTTGGAGTATCCCGTATCTCGCAAATGAGAGAAAGGATCCGAAGTTCCGACCTACGTGAACGATCAAAATCAGAGCGTTCTACACATAAACATAAAAGAACCAGAAAAAATCTTGACTACACTTGCCAACTATCCCAAGGTGCTACTACGTAATCAGCTTAGTTTTTAGATTATAACAAAATGTATGCAACAAACCTGACGCCCGTATAAGTACTTGTACTGATCACTTCTAATGAAATCCATCACACCCTATGCACCTCTCGCATCAAACTGCTCTTGTAATCAGAATATCACTTAGACATACGAAGACGACGAACAACCAACACTGTCGTGAACGATACCTTTTGTATCTTTTTCTTCCTTCTAACCACTTTCTTGTAACTTTTTCCTTAAGTATTCTTCGCTTTCTCCGATTTAGAATAAATGAACCCGTACTTGCTGAAACTACTACGGCGCGTATGATCACGCAATCTCAAAGAATCAACGGCGGATAATCGCACTTGTACGACTTAGAGGGGGTGAAGGATAGAGTTCGCGGTGTTGATTACTCTCTGAGGGACCACCAAACATTCGAGCTCGCCAAAGCATTGTTGGAAGCAATTGAACGCATGTATGACTTTCCACTGACTCGGGGTGGCCTACCGATCTATGAATTTAGTAGTACTATACTTGCAGACAAGACGTATCAATTTGCCGACTACTGATTGACGGAATGATTGGTGAGCCTTAAGGGCGAAAGTAAACCGTCGATCACGTGTGTGTTGCAAGCCACCTCTAACCGCTGTAGAGTAAGTAATGTGAGAAACATACGATTTCCTCTGATCCTCTTCGAGTGTCCTCATTAGTAATAGCCTTCTTGCTTTACCACGTCTGTACCAAAAGAGAGGATTGACGACGGGGCTCAGACATTTGAGTAAGGTTTTCTCAGTACCCTCCAGCTTTAAACAGTCCCATGAGTGGAAGGAGAAACACGTAAAACGAAGGAAAATTCATCGTAAATCGTACATGCACTTATTAATCACTGCCCAATACAACGCTTATCCTAGGGAAACAGGCGACTGAGTACGAAAAAACAGCAAGAAGTTCCATGTGTACTGAAAAACTAGAAGAAACAGCTTCAAGAAAAACAATTACGTCAAGGTAATATTGCGTTGCGAATGCAATCATTGCAAAGCTGAAAATGTACGACTACAGATGTGAGATTCAAGGAAGTTCTTCATGACTACCCTGAATTTCTCAACTCACTAACTCATGATTTCTGGAAAAACTTGCACTGCATTTTCCCTCTTTTTCTTTTGCTACGTACGGTGCATACAATTTCGGAAAAGCTCATTCAACCGCATTTCCACCAACTCCTTGCATTCTTTCGCCCGCCTTTTCTAGGCGTTTTGATTCTATACCTTTATAGTTACTCATTATCTAGACAGCAGTTATACACTCGAATAAGAGCTATTTTCTTTTTGTTGCAGATCTAGCATAGCCGTAGAGAATTGACAAGTGGTGTGCAACTAGTGCATTTTTCCGTCCACTGGCCTTGTGTCCCTGCGTCTCTGCCCATATTGGGCGGGGCACTAGTCAAACACCTCATATAAAAAGCCACGGCAAGCGCGTGCGCAGCAATCGGACCTTGACGCCTACCCCGCGCTAGGGAGCCGCCTCTGCCCAGCTTTTAGCTTCTACATGACTACGGGCATGCTTTGACTCACCTTTCACCCAATGCAGAATTCAGACGAGGTTCAAGATTCTTCGAACGAAACTTACCATCCGGACGAGAACGGATTTATCGATGGTGCACCGGGTGAAGGTGCCCTCTCTGAATTTCAGAGGGGAATCGAACTCGCGGTGTTTCTTTCGAGAAATCATGCAACTCGTGTCATGAAAAACTAGGCAGTGTAAGAAGAAGATTTCAAGCAATACAGCAAGGAACGAAAATCCTTCAAGAGCGGAATTGTCTTCCGAGATGGACGCAATCAAAAGCTGCCAATCCAGGCAAACGTTGCTGGAACACCATCCAGACGCACCACCCGAACGGGCATCCAGACACATCGGTAGAAGAAAGCACCCACTTCTTCACAAGATGTGCATACACCTGGCGGATGAGGCACCTGCACCAATCGAACGAGGCAAGAAAATAGCCAAACGAGTAGCCGAACGGAGTCATCAAGCCAAAAGCGATCTGCCTCAGCTTGGAGAACCACAAGGTACGTTTGAATTTAGAGAGTTCGTTCGAAGTCATTTCCTGTACCTTTCAAGCATTGTCACTATCCTATACGTAGGATTAAACATAAACCAACCAAACCATTGGCACGGTCAATCGAACACCTAGTAAGTACCTTTTGAACTTATGAAGCCGAGGTAAATGGTCTAATTTAAGCGCCAACAGCACGAAGAAAAGGCAGAGATAAAGTATCCGAATGGGAAGGGCCGAAGCAGACACGGTGTACCGTAAAAGTTCACCATACCCGAAAAGAACGAGTCACAAAACACTCATCACAAAATGGAGACAGCAGAAGATCATATCGCGACTGCAGAAGACTATATCATAAAGCTGGAATTGTCTCTTATTATGTCGTTGTTACGCTGTTATATTATTGTGATATTGTCTCAAATGTTGTATATTACAGGTTATTCGTTTTTTGTAACATCGATAGAATTCGTTCTTTATATGTATATAAAAGTATTATCACTCAACGGTTCTCTCACTTCTAAATCGTCAAGATCTACATGGTATAAGATTTACACACTCGAGCAAACGGCGTTCAATGTGCATTCATCTTACAAAACACACAGTCGCCAATAAACCCATACCACTGGTGATACACCGACAAAACCGTTACAACCTAATTTCTTACTACTTTTGCACAGTTCCGAATTGTAGTCAAGAAAATCACTCAACCAGTAGTACTGCTGGGTGATCGTCAACTGACACGAATAGATCATAAGAGCGTCCGATTTTTTTAGTACTATCGAAACTTTTATACCTGTATATTAGTTATCCAAGGATTGTACTCCAGTCTCAAGACTTGCTTATTTTCAATCAAATCTAGCGCTCCAAGCTCTGGAGGTAGTACAGTCAGCTTGTTACCTAGAATCTTTTCATGAATGTTCTAGCCATTTCATTGACAAAAAAAACTTTGCAGATACTTGTAAATCCTCAGTTATCGGTAAGCTTTTGCTATTCCTGAGATAACTTTAGAGTACGATCTTATGTAATCGTTAAGTAGATAAGAACAGATCAAAACATACAAACCCTGGATGTGCAGTTTTTTTAAAATAGTCAAATGGCCGATTTCTCGTGGAATTGTTAGTAGATCGTTATCACGGAGGATAAGAATCTGAATGACATTCAACTAGCTTTCCTTACGTTCTCTGCGAAGTTAGAGAATGCTCGAAACACCTGGAGGTTACGAAGGTTCATCACGTCTCCAGGAAGCATTTCAAAGTCCTTATCACCCAAACAGAGCGCTCGCAAAGTCTCTGGAACTATGAAAGCGGTTCTGTTAGGGACGCTGTAACATGCATCTACACATTAAGATTAGCATTTTTTGTCAGATAATAGTGATTTCCACAGTTCAGTCCAAGATATGCATTTATTACAAAAACGAACGCGCAAATATAAGCTCAACCGATCCCAGAAATCCCTCTCAGTACTTGTGACTGTCCAAAATGGTCCAAGAGATTAATAGAAACAAAATGATTTCCTAAACCTAATACAAGTATAGTCCTTACGGTGGCATGACGGAATGAGAACGTTGAAAAAAATGACCCATTTCTCGGAGTGTGTCACTGGCCACAAAACACATCACTAATACTGAAAAAATAGAAGTACTTTACTTCTAGGCATTTCATGGATAGGGGGTCAGCGCAGTGGTTAATGACGTGGTGTATCAGAAAGCATATGAATAAGCAAGGCACTGATTCGATCCCTTCACCGAACACTCTCTTACAATCGCTGGACGAACAACTTAGCTCGGCAACTCTTACCTTACAAAACAAATAGATGATATGAGTATGACCGCCATGTTATCTCCATGTGCTACCTTTATGATTATTTACCTCTGAAACACTTAGGTATTCTCAGTTTGTCCAGAAGTAATATGAAAACACGTTTAGAAAGAATGAACAACAACAGCAGAACCTAAGTCAAATTCCCATGGGATTCCTGTCGGCTAGCCAAAACTCAGAATAACAGAAAAGGATATCAAGGTCTACATCGCTGCTAGTTTCAGATAAAGAGTAATGAGAGCCAAAAAAAACTGCTTGATTCCCCACTTTCGTTACTAATCCTCAGCCCACACCGTTTTCTGCACATTCCTGAGATAACACCAATGGATCCTAAACAAAATCTTGTAAGTAATAGGTCGTTTCAAAAGTTTTGACACTATAGCAATATCAAATTTAGTAAACAGAAGCAATCAAAACTCATAATTATGGTATCCTTCGATAGCGCAACTTCTTGCGAACGTGTTCGTATACATTAGCCTGCTATGAGATGGAGCCGTCTTGGAAACAAATTCGCTCCTACCACACCACCACTGGAGGCAAATGCTAGAGAAACGGCGCGCAAGATTAACAAAGCTTCCTGTAGATGACCCGAGCGCGACCGATCCTTAAGACTATTCTCTTCAGCTTCAAACTTCATGAACCACTTCCTAGTTGTCCTTCCTACAACCGCACCATCATCCCAAGCTTCATTAAGCTTGAGCCGCCGCTTCAACAGCATTTTGTCATTCGTGCATGAGTAGCGAGCGAGTTTTTCCCAAGAGAGTTCCATCTGAAATCAAGCTTAGGCAAGTTGTATAGCAAAATGTTCACAAGAAAAGGCACAATTGAACGTCACCAAAACCATGCGATTTAAAGCTTCTTTTGATAGAATTTGGTGCCTACTTCTCTAGTGCCAAAACTTATAGAACGACCTTCCAGTAGATAAGAACTTTCCTTTGACTTCACCTATACAGATCACTCACATATTGTTTGACGACTTAGCGAAAGGACAAAGTCGGTGAATGAACCTTATTTATACAGCTGGTGTTTCAAGGCGTCCCATCTTGTTCAGAGCCGATTGATCCGAGCTGATATTCCACAGTCGTTTATCCTCATTGTAGCTTTCCCTTCACTGCCGCTCGAGTAGAAACTTCTTCAGAGGAGCACCGTTCAAATGAGATACTCACTCAGCAGAGCTCATCATAGATGAGTTATGTTGCACTCGGACAACGAAAGCGAAAGCCACAACGAATACAAACAACTGTGGAGCATCAGTCCGGAAAAATCGGCTCTGATGAAAGTGGAACGCGTCGACACGCCAGTCAAATAATTATGAATTTCAACTACTTATTAAATATCGAAGGCATGCATAAGATAATGAAAGGATTAAAATGCGATACTACGTCACTTACAACACGAATACAGATAGTTGGATTCGGAAGGAGAAACTACCCTACAAATGAAAAAGAAAGTCAAGAACTTACGAGGTTAATAAGATTGATTTCAAACTGAGGAATTTAGTGTCATGCATAAAGAAGAAATAAACTTCTTACAATAGTCCCGCAGATTCTGCGAGAATGTTTAGAGCTTTCTCAGGGTTAGTACGTCAGAGTCACACCGACGACTCAGTCGGTGTCCGCAATGAACCCTATCTCGCAGCAGAGATGAGGAAGACATACCTACCTCAGAAAGGCTCCAACATTCTCACAGACTAGTTGGAATATTTGAAGCGAGACTTGAAGAATAGCAGCTGAGATGGATTTCTACAATCTCATATTTTAACTCTTCAAGAGAAAACTGTGGAACAGGAAGAGATATAACTCACTTGGGAACGACTCAACGGAACCGTGTTCGAGAAGTATAGCAGAGAATCGTATCACTAGAAAAATGCAACAGAAAGGTAACCAAGAATGTTGAGTGATAAACAAAACTTCGAGCCTCGAACGGAAGCTGCGAGCGTAACTCCCGGCTGATTCCAAAGCTCTTTTTATCACTTATCACTGAATATCACTGTACATATGTAGCTGTAACGTCATAACACTCTTCAAGAGCGGCAAATTTCGCAAAATTCTACTACAAAATAAAGATACAAATCAATTTTAAGTAGTGGAAATAGGCACAGGAATAGCAAACGCAGATGATAAACACGCAAACTTATCAAATAGACACTCACTTTATTTATGGTCAATTTAAAATAACCTCAAGGGCAACGAGACTCTTCAACATTGAGAGATACGCCTGAGCTCTGGAAACACACTGATTGAGAGAGACAATGAAACCTTCAGCAGGAAGAAAAAGAGTACAAAGGAGTCAAACAATATCATTACTATATATCTAGGAGTGGTTAATACGCAAAACCATAAACCTCAGGCAGGAGTTGAAAGAGTGGTAACAGAGCGGGAGCCCCGATAGTGCAGTGGTTAGCACGCACTGCCGGAAGACTGGATTCCGGGTTCAACTGCGCTGGGTTTGAGATTTTCTATATCCACAACATCTTAGATATATATCTATTACATCATAGTACTGCTGCAAAAGCTGTAGAATTAAAGAACTGTAATATTTTGCATACCGTTATGACAAGTTTAGAGGAACGTCGTCCAGAAAACGGAGACTTCCACAAAGTTATATGCTTCGTGGTGTCCGTCGATCCATCGTCGCTTCTAGCAAGCCAAAGTCGAACAGTTGGACTTCGTGAGCAAACTCGAGAGAGAAACGGTACAGTAACCCACTCGTCCGATGAAGGGACAGGTCGAGACGAGACATGGTTCACGTATATTACCTGAAAAGGCTAAAAGTTACAACAGTCCTGAAAGGCTGTAATGAGTTGAAGAATTTCAAGAACTTGTGCAACAAAACGTGTGTGATTAGTGTTAAGGGAACAGCTAACAGCGACGTTATGATGAACAGCAATATTGCTCAAAATGGTCAGAACTCTTCTCCAATTCTGGAAGTTTTCCTTATCAGGACATCCACGAAAGAAAAGGGCAACTGAATCGACTATGAGTGCAGCAGTCTGAAATGCAATTCCATCGAGAATTTGAATTTAGCACTGCTGAAAAAAACATCAACGATCCGAAAGACCGCCTTTCACTGAGACTTGGCGGCGAATCGGAAGCTACTGTCGCGCTGTCCGACTGTTTAAAGTTTGAAAAGGTTGGTACAACTTTTTGAAAACGATGGCTGACGTCTCGGTGACTTCGCTTTCTTCAGAGCCATTGTGTCAGGCTTACACTCGCTTCCTACAAATCTGGACTTGAACCTGACAAAACGGTTCTGAAATAGGCAAGTCAGCGATGGCTCAGCCATCGCTTTTGGAGAAGATACACCCATCTCACGGATGCTTTCATTAGAATTAGTGAGCTATTTCTCATTCTTCACTTTACATGCCAGGGCCCAACGAAAGTTGGGCTTTCGTTTCATGAAAGTGTTTCTTCTTAGTAGTATCGCATTGCTCTCTAGAGTCGCCCCATAAGTTTTGGCATTGAAGCAATAAACACCATATTCATCAACCAGAAGCAACTGAAACCACATGGTTTGTTCCCTTTCAATTGACCATTTTCCTGCAAACATTTGGTATAGAACTTGCCTTTATTTGCTTCAAGATAGGGCTTTTTGTAATAAATTTGTTTCCTACTCATGTACGAATGGCGCGTAAGGGAAAATGTTATTGGAACGGCACGCAAAAATTAATAGAGATTGGAGGGATGATACGGTTGCAAATAAGCCAGCTAGGAAGTTTTCACAAAGTTCAGAGCTGGAGAGAACAGTCTGGAGGATCAACTGCACTCGGGCCGTCAACAAGAAGCTCCATTAATATTGTCATTTTCTCCTACGCAAAATTTGGGCATGAGTAGCAAGCGAATCTAATCCCATGACAGCTCCATCTTGAAGCAAGTAGAGGTAAGTTCTATACCAAAATGTTTGCCCGAAAGTGCGCGATTGAAAGAAACCAAAATCATGCAGTTCTAATACCCCTAGTTGATAGATTGTCTTAATAGCCCCAGCGACAAAACTTATGGAACAACCTAGTAAGGCAGTTTGTGAGACTTCAAGATCGTCTGTCATCATCCGTTCGTCCCGCTCGAGAACGACGATGACGTACAAGACCAAAACAGCTACTAAATTATGCACTTTCTTTATGGCAGTACCACTTTTAATTGGCTTGACGACTGTTCTAGTTCAGTCAGCAAATGCATGAAGTGTTCCATTGTATTCGGTGACGAAATCAATAGGCGTTTCATCGCAGTGTCAACGTCGCTTGTGTGATATCCCAACAACTGAAGTAATTATTTGAAAAATTTATGGAAGAATCGAAGAAGAATATCTAAAAATAAACTAAAACATCATGAGAATCATACAACAAAGGATTGATGGAGGCAAAACCGATCTGTTCAAAATATTAAAAACACTTTGCTTCAATCCTCCTGGAATCATGGACCCAACCCTCTGCGTCTCTAACCTAAAGCATGTACGTCTGACAATGCATCTAGCCCCCAGCGTGCCAATGTTAAACACCACGATGGGAATTAGAAAAGCCGACGATTGGATCCGCGGTCCCGAAAGGGTTGAAAATTAAGCTTAAAACAAACTCTGACCTGATGAACTCTATTGATTCGAAAACCACGCTCCGTATCGACACAAATCACATTGAGTCCTCTAGCGATAGCCACAGCCGTAAATTGCATACCAAAATACTAGTGTTTAGTACTTAAGATATATATCAGTACACAAAATAAATACTCAGGATGCTTAAAGTAAATACTCAAAATATTGACACACTTAACAATATACCCAGAAACTCAAGATACCATTCTATGGACCATCAGAGTCATTCTGCTGTTCATCGCGCGACGTTAAATCTCACTCAGCTACTGTGATAGTGACGACGCGTCTCGTGGGAAAGTAGGCGAACAGCCAGACATGCGTGCACGGACATACAGTTTGTGGCTGTTTGTTTAACTGCCGCGCAAGTGGCAGCAGACGTTGCCTGCCTATCAACACTAGTTCTTGATGGTATACCTACTAATGCATGGAAGGAATACTTAAAATACGTGGAACAAGCAATTGAGATACTCGGGATAAGCAATAGCTCTTGGAGTTGATCAGTCTCTAAGGCATGCCCTATATATTCGCCTTCGAACTGCAACTTAGTTTGAGGTGAGTGAATGCATATCTTGCTTTCACAATGACTCGCGGTGACCTACCGCTGCATCGAGTCATTACCACTTATCCTCTTAGACAAGTCTGGGTCCTGTTTGGTACCAATTTACCAACCCCGGAGGGATGGTTGACTTGGTGAGTCATGAGCGTTAGATGGAACCATCGACCTTGTATGCAACGAAGAGCACCTCTAATCACAAAGGACCGTTATGTTCCGAGTAGGGACGCCATGGCTATCCATAGTCTCTATAACCGCCTCTGTTCCCACTGAATCGAAGGTTTTCTTCAAACTGATGAAAGTGAGACAGAGAGGTAGTTTGTACTCTCGTGAAACTTCAATGAGTATTGTTTGTAATCGCCACGTTGTAGCCTGTGATACTAAATCCTTTTCGGAACACTGCTTGTTCGCGTGGTTGTCCAGTTAGGATATATAATTAGACAGAACAAAGGTTTAAGATACCAAGAACATCTAGTAGAACATATAAAACAGATACTTAAATCACTCAAAATACTTAGCAATATAACCAAAACACTGAAAATACCTACTAAGAACTATGTGTGACATGTCGAAGCGCATACAACGGAGTGGTTAGAGGTGCTCTGCGTCATATATAAGGTCGGTGGTTTCATATCGCTCTCACGGCTCATCACCGCAAGTCATTACAAAGGCCAGATTTGAATCCAGTCACCCTCAAATAAGCTAAAATTGGAGACGAATACAGGGCACATGCCTTAGGGATCGACCCACAGCGACCTTTATCCTTTGATAAATGCGCATATATGTATATGGATGTATATATAAATGCGTATATGTACATGTATATATAAATATGTATATATATATATATACATATATATATACTTATACATATGCAAGTTATATCCACCTAATACGGACGAGCCGTGGCCGAGTGTCCGTCATGCCCATCGCTACTCGCGTGGGACCGAACTTCAGCCCTCAACGCTCTCCGGCAGTCAACAAGAACGCTCTATCGAACGCCACAGTCCGATTATTCCCGAGATTGCAAGGCGACGTGCACAACCGGTATTCTGCCACAATCGAGAAGACAGCGAAAAACAAATTTTCACTTCGTTTGAGTGATTGATTACATATTTGGCCTTTACAATGACTCGCGGTGCTTTCCCGCTGTATCAAATCCCAGACAAGTTTGAGACCCGTCTGGTATCAATTTACCGACCTCCGAGTGATAAATGGCTATGTGAGCAATGGGCTCAAGACCGTACCATCGACCTTGTGTGCGACGCAGAGCACCTCTAACCACTGCACCACATCCACTCCATATATGTATATGCATGTATACGCATATATATATATACATATGTTCACATATACATGTTTTTATACACATATACGCCCACATACCTGTGTATACACACACGCATGTGTATGTACATGCATATGTATATGTAGATGTATGTATGCGCATATATACGTAGATATATACATATATATATGAGGCCCATATATACATATAAATACATAATAAACATATATATATATATATATATATATGTAACAAGAGTGATAAAGGAAAGTATTAGTCTTTCAATGGTCCCATGTGAGTCAGCAAGCCGTCAAAAAATCTATAGAACTAACCATATTTGTGTTTTCCGCATCCGGCCTCACCAGAGATTTCTGTTATCGTTCCTCGAAAGAAACCACCACCTGACAAGTGATTTTCGAAAGAAAAAAATCGAGAAATTACGAGAGCGCGTTTACGCCTAGCCACAGGTTTAGGGGTCCTAAAGTTTTATTTTACTGAACGCTAAGACCTGGTGAACTGCAAGAGAAGACAGCTTTCACAAGTTAGGCACGTTGCTGTATTGTTTAGCTTAATTATATCCACATAAAATACTTCTCACGGTGGTGTTTTTTCGAAGGTCGATGACAGAAATCTCTAGCGACGCCGAATGCAGAAGAACCACAAATGTGGGATAATTCTACAGAATTTTGAGGGCTTGTTGACTCACATGGAGACCATCAAAGGTCCGATATTTTCCGAGACTTTCTCTCTAATATATATATACATATATACGTATATATACATATACGTATTTATACGTCGACACAGATGTGTGCACATTTGTATATGTAAATATACATATATATAGATGTATATACATACAGACATGTTTATACATGTATATGTATATATGGAAAGCGGGTACAGCGCAGTGATCAGAGGTGCTCGCGTCGCACACAAGGTCGATAGTTCGATCCCGCGCTGAACACAGCACATGACTAACCTGGTAAAAGCTGTCTTGTCATGATGTTCACCAGGTTATAACGCTTCTTGGTGTTTAGAAACATAAATAAGAACCGGAACGCTAATGAAAAGTTGTGGCCCCATTACTTTTTCAAGTCTAAGTCTAAGTCTAAGCTCAAGTCGAAGCTCAGGCCTCAGTGCGCTCTCGTAATTTCCTGTTCGACGAAGTCCATTGAATTACTCTAGCAATTGATAGAGCGACAACTCTCTACAGGGGCCGAAATCAGTGATAAAAGAAGGAACTTACCCATCAAATTGTCAAGTAAGGTGCAACCGAAGACAGCGTAGCAGCACTCGACAACTCAAACTCGAGCAGTTCGCGAGCGGATTTGACCTCAATCGATCGCGTTCCAGACATCTGACCTTCAAAAACACACATTAAATCCAAAGAGTTGAAAGTAAAACAAAAGACACACCCTAGGACCGATCTTTATCAAGATCAAATAGGATAGGGAGGGCCGTGGCAGTGTGGTTGTGATGCTCGTCACGGGGAGCGTGGAGCCTAGTTCAACCACCCGTGGAACGTCACAGCCACGTGATCCTTGAGACTGCAAGGAGACAAGCCCGACCAGTATTCTATGTCATTCAAAAGAAACACGAAAAACGAGTGGAATGCTAGAAGTACTGAGATCCGCGACAATAAAAATTGTGATGACGGGTAGTGCGAAAAAAGGATTTAAATAGGCTGAAATCTCGATAGGAGAAAACTAACTTCAGTAAACTGATTGCTTGAAATCGTTGATCTATAGATCTTTCGAAAGGATGGAAAATGTGCCGAAGAAGCCTTTTGAAGGGTTCTAAACTGCTGCTTGCGACAATGCGACAAAAAATGGAGATTTAAAATACGCGCCAAGTAGTCGACGCGGAACGCCTCACCTCACGCCCAAATTATAGTCCTTGCCGCCGCGCGCGCGATTCAGATACGTCTCGTACCGGCCCACGGTTGGGCAGGGTCTTCACCTTAACAACGATCAGTACTGATTCTCAGGACCAAATATTGATTAACCTCGGCATTGATTGATTAACTCCTTAATTCTCTTCGTCAGCGGACAATTCATTCAGTACAATATAGGGGACAAAGGGAGCGGCTTGGGGAGCGTTTGACCCTTTGAAAATCAATGTTTATACGCAAGCGAAGTCGCGTCGTCGCTTTTCTAAGAGGCGCAACGCTGCCATTACCTGTGTATGCATGTCATGCTGTCTGCGCCTGCTTTACCACGAGACGCGACGCCGCACATTACAGCAGCTGAGTGAGATTTGACGTCGCGCGGCCTGATACAAATGTACCACATTGTACTTAAAGGGCTAAGCGCACCGAAGGACATAGTGAAGAGCACAAAGAACATCCTCCGACTCCGTGCCCACCTTTTCGACTCAGCTGTCATCCCTGCCATAACAAACAGCAGAAACCTGTCCGCTACGTAAGGAGCATGGAAGATCACTTGGCGCTGTTGAGCCTGCAGACGAAAGGTCGATGCTAGGAGTATCCCGTATATCGCAAATGAGAGAAAGGATCCGGAGTTCTAACGCACGTCAACGATCGGAGGTCAAAGACGCCGTTCTACACGCCAGGAATCTAGAAAAAGGTGAACCGGACACGCGATGAACTTCGACGAACGCCTATGGACAAGAGCCACTACGACTGTATTGCTCAGGATGTCGAGCGCTCCACAGGAAGACCACCGACCCGATGGTCTGCTTTCTTCACGAAAACACTAGGAGAAGGATATGACGCTAAACGAATCCCTAGAGCGAGGAGGACCCACTGGGCTATGCTAGCACCCACTTGAGTCACTCGACGATAAGCGCGGGACGACAGGTGATACATAGGTGATGCACTATGGACAGTTGCAATATATACATTGCAATGGTTGACGTTTCGGCGGTATCGCCTTCTTCGGAACCTGGAGTTTAAACTTGACTTAAATACGAAAACTCCTAGGTCATGAGCAAAATCCGAACTGAAGTGGCTTCAAACCCGTCATTTCCCTTTCAAGAACGAAAGGGTAGGGAACTGAAGGACGGAGAAGAGGAATGCTGTCGTATCTGAGTTATCCTCTGACTGTGTTCGCATAGCACCGTGCGAAACGATACGCAGCATGTAAATGCTAAACTTTGTGATTAGAATTACGGACTTCAGCTAACGGAGCTTGAAGCCGATTTGCACCTCCTGAGCGCGGTGTGGTGCAATGGTTAGAAGTGCTTTGCAGCACACACGATCAATCGAGGGCTGATGGTTCGATGCCGCGCTCAAGGCACACCAAGTTGTTCATCCTCCGAAATTGGTGAATTTCAGACTACCGAGATCAACGAGTCGGAAAACACATTCAACACAAATTGGAGGCAGCGGAAGGTCAAGTCACGACTGGAGGGAAGCACATCATAAAGCTGAAAGTGTCGCTTATATGTCCTTACGTTGTCATATTAATGTAAAATTGTCTTAATTGTTGTAAATATAGGTTATTCGTCGTTTGTAACATGGCTAAAATCTGTTCGTTACTCACATCAACACTCAAAGTTGGTCGTACTGCTGCATCGTCAAGATCCACGTGGTATGGGCTCTACAGTATCGAACGAAGGCGTTCAGATGCTTAAATTAATTTAACGTAAAGAACATGCACCCGCCAGTAAATCCATACAATTAGTGGTGTACCGACTACATCGCTACAACCTACGCTGTATGAAATATCTGTTTTGCACGGTTCAATTTTCGCGAATAAAATAATGAGCGCTATCATTCTCTGACAGTCGGTCTCATATTCACATCCCCTGTTCTGCTGAAGATCGACAGTTGACTTAGGCTGATATTGTCCTCTGTAAAAAAACAAAGTAATGGCAAAAATTTATACATGGCAGTACAATATGGCAACGTAATGCAAGGCAATGATTCGATCATAAGATATTGCACCATGCTGATAAGGTTATTATGCCAACGACTAGTGTGACGTAGTAAACATATTTAGAAATTACTGCGCGATCTCGGACGGAAGCTGAACAAAACACAAGGCTCGATATTGCAGTGTTTAGCACGCGGTCCCCAAGGGTGGGACACGGGTTCAACTCCCGACCTAGGCTCATCGTTCTGCATATCACTCAGCATTCTTGGTGATGATAGTTATAACATCATAGCACTACTATTAAAGTGGTAGAGGATGAATCCCGGTAGCTTATGTATGAAGACGACCGTCAACTTTCTAGACAAAATGACACATTGGTACAAGAAATATGGAGCTATCGGCTATACATGGATGCGAATATAGCACAAGAAAATCATAATCCACGCTCACCGAGTCCTCACTAGGCGCACTGCGACTGATTCATCGTCTTGCGAGACAGCTTTCTATCCTTATTTCGCTTCGGTGGCACTGCTCCTGACGCCACTTCCTCAAAAAAAAATCATCTAATAACACTCTGCTTTAGTGGTAATCCACACGAAGCTGTCGCAGAACTTCAAATCAGCTAACGTATAGAAGTCTTCGTCTTCTTCAGAGTCATGTTGATTCCAACTACACATCTTTCGTCACATACGGCTCTTCGTAATCGCATCGAGTTGAATCCAGAGGAGGACCGCTCCATCGAATTGACCTCACTGATTTTTACATGAAAGGGCACTCCGAATGAGGTCATTCGCTAGAGTGATACACCACTGAATTCGACTGGATACGATCACACAAAGATCTGTATCGGAGGAATGAAAGGCTGCAAACAACTGATACAAAACGACTGAGACATGAGCAAATCTCTCAACTTGAAGTGGCTTTGAACTTATCATAACCATTTCAAGAAGAATGAAGGAGCAGAGGAGATTGGAGGACGGAGGAGGGGAATGCTCTCGTACCTCATTAGTTGTTTGACGTATTTCACATGGCGCCGTACGAAACATTAGGCAGTAAATAAAGGTTAAACAATGTGCTCTGAACTAGGCTTCAGCTTAACTGGAGGTCAATGCCGATATGTGCCCCTGAGCGCACGCGGCGCAGTGATTAAAGTTGCTCTCCGACAGGAACGATTGATCCGCGCTCAAGGCTCTCCAAGCCTTCTATCCCACCAAGGTCAGTGAATTGGATCAGATTTGTCTGGGAGGATGCTGGCACTATGATACATTGGCAGGTCGCTGCGAATCATAATGAAGACCGAATATACGATTAACCACCTCAAACGGAGATAAAATTTAAAACAAATGCATGGATGATCTCCAGGGATTGATTGACGTCGAGAACTTTATCCTTTCTCGATTTGTGCTCCCTATATCAATTCCCACGGACCTCCCTCTTTGAGGGATCCCGCCCGGTTAGGACGAGTACGGAGAGGCTGCTAAAATCTCAGGGCCGAACTAGGCTGCCAAGATCGAAACGGACTAAAATCACGATCTGTACCTACAACGCAAGAACCCTTGCTCACCAATCCGCTGTAGAAGATCCACTGATTCAAGCAAGAAGAATAAGGTACGACGTCATTGGCCTGGCTGAAACGAGAAGGCGCCATCCTTTTCACGCTGTTTATGACACCGGAGAAGAACTGTTACTTGGTACATGCGATCGCAGAGGTGTCGGCGGCGTTGGCGTCCTCGTCAAATCGAATTTGACCGTGAGCATTGATTCGTTCGAGCAACTAACAACCCGTATCGGACGATTACGGTTGAAACGATGTGGTTCTATGCCGGCTTTGACCATCTTCGTTGCTTACGCACCAACATCAAGCTATGACGAAGACGAAGTCGAAGCGTTCTATATGGACCTCGAAAAATTCTTCAGAGAAGATCATTCATTCTTCAAGGTCATTGTCGGAGATTTTAACGCAAAAATTGGACCTAGAAGAACGTCTGAAGAACGTCACATAGGGACCCACGGACTAGAATGGAATGAACAGGGTGAGAGGCTATCCGAGTTTATCATGACGACCCAAACCATCCATGGTAACTCGCAATTCCAAAAGCCTCTTTCTCAGCGATGGACGTGGGAGTCTTCCAATGGAGAGTACCATAACGAAATAGATCACATTATGGAAAATCGAAGGTTTTGCCTGACCGACGTCGCTGTTGTTCCTAGGTTCTACACGGGATCAGACCATCGCCTCCTTCGCGCAACATTCCGATTTTCGAGGAGAGGAGAGAAAGCCGCTAAATTCAAACAACGAAGTCCCACAACTACCATAAACTGGGATGTATTCAAATCATTAGTCGGCTCTTGGGAAGATACCGTTGTCGACAACATCGACGAAGAATACGATCGACTCGTTGAATATCTTCACGTTAGCGCTAAGAAAGCCGAGAGTCCTAAGGTCACGAAGAGACGCTTGTCTCCGCAGACACTCGAGCTGATACGTCAACGTGGAATCGCACGAGCTACAGGCAACCGAATCTTAACGTCCGAACTTGCGAAACGCTGCAGAAAAGCGATAAAAGAAGACCTTAAAGAGAGAAGAGCAGCAGTTATGGCAGAAGCTGCAGAAGCTGGGAAGAGCATTCGCAAAGCCCAGCGAGGCTTCGCCAACTATAAGACCAAGATGATTGCACTTCGATACCCTGACGGGACACTTACAGCTTCCAGAAAGGCTATGGAGAAAATCATCCACCAATACTACTCGGATCTCTTCGCTAGCCATGTCCTCTTACCGTCATATAAATTGAAAGAGGACGAATACGTCGTCCCACCGGTCCTCCCTTCCGAAATCCGACATGCTATATCGTCGGTGAAGAACAGAACAACACCCGGTCCAGACAGGATTAGACCAGAACACCTGAAGAACCTGCCGCCAGTTCTCATCAACACCCTGGCTCGGCTCTTCACTCGCTACCTGTCAGAATGCAAGGTTCCTATTCAATGGAAAACCAGCAAGACCGTATTGTTGTTCAAAAAGGGAGACCTTCACGACATAGGCAATTATCGCCCAATCTGCTTGCTGTCCGTTGTCTATAAAGTCTTTACTCGAGTCATCCTAAACAGGATTGACAGAACACTGGACGAAGGACAGCCATGCGAGCAAGCACGGTTCAGAAAAGGATTTAGTACCATGGACCACATCCACACGATCACAAGACTCATTGAAGTTTCACGAGAGTACAAACAACCACTCTGTCTCACTTTCATCGATCTGAAGAAAGCCTTTGATTCAGTGGAAACAGAAGCGGTTATAGAGGCTCTGGATAACCAGGGCGTCCCTACTCGGTACATAATGATCCTTCGTGAGCTTTATAAAGATTTCACGACCAGAATATCTCCATTCTACAACAATATCACCATTGACGTAAGAAGAGGGGTTCGACAAGGCGATACAATATCGCCAAAACTATTCACTGCCACCCTACAAAACGTCATGCGAAAATTAGAATGGGACGAAATGGGAGTGAAAATTGACGGTCGACAATTAAACCATCTTCGCTTTGCTGACGATATCGTTCTCATAACACCAAACATCAGCCAAGCGGAACGAATGTTCACCGATTTCGATAACGCCTGTGGAAAGATTGGTCTTCAACTGGATCTAACGAAAACAATGTTCATGAGGAACGGATGGGTTTCTAATGCCCCATTCACGCTCAATGGAACAACAATCTCCGAATGCTCCAGTTACGTCTATCTAGGTCGTGAAATCAACATGATGAACGACCTAGCTCCAGAGTTGAGCAGGAGAAAACGAGCGGCTTGGGGAACGCTTAAGAGCATCGAAGATGTAGTGAAGAGGACAAAGAACACCCGACTCCGTGCCCACCTTTTCGACTCGACAATTATCCCTGCCCTGACGTATGCAGCACAAACCTGGTCGCTACGTAAGCAGACTGAAAGATCACTTGCCGTTATCGAACGCGCAGTCGAAAGGTCGATGCTAGGAGTATCCCGTATCTCACAAATGAGAGAAAGGATCCGAAGTTCCAAGCTACGTCAACGATCGAAAATCAGAGACGCCGTTCTACACGCCAGGATATCGAATAATTATAAATAAATTATAATTATAATAATTATAAATAAGTTATAATTATAAATATTCTGGTTCTTCTATAGTATCCCAGGACAAATGAAGAAACGACCTCTTTCGCGTACAAGAACTTTTCATAAGAGTGTTAGTAATTATCTGAAAGGTCAAATCTCCGGCTAGTGCGCTACATGTTCCGTTTTTAGAAAACCTTTTTATTACACTGCAGCAGAAAGAAAACATTTGCGCTTCATACACGCATATTTCCCCAGGAGAGAATACGTTACTCAGATTGTCAGTGACCTTTTAACAGCGTAAATTCCAACATTCCAAAGCTGTACTTACTTTCTGGAAAGACCGTTTCACTGCAGTGTAGCAGGAAAAAAAGATCGAGTATCACATTTTCAGTGCGGTCTGGGTGCCCACCGGCCGTAAAGTAGAGTCGGCATTCCTTGAGCGATCAATCGAAATGCTTTGACACATCACATATTAAACGCGATTTTTGTTATCCGATATGAAATTTCTTCTCCGTTTTGGCAAATATTCCAGGTAAAATGAATTACTCTGATAATACAAGATTTCCTCTACACGTTCATATGCTTTTCGTGCCTCCAGCGATGTGATCTTGAAGTACGGAGCGGGTGTGAAACATAATTCAATTTTGAATGCTACAGTTTTATAAAAGACTCGTCTCCGAGAAAGAACACGTAGATGCATTAGCCAGAGATCTAAGCTTTCGAATAATAACTAATACTATTATGAAAAAATCTTGTCCAGTGAAGGGGCTTGTTTTTCTTTTCTTTCCGGGATATTAAAGAACCGAAAAAACCTTGACTACACTTGCCAACCATCCAAATGTGTTGCTACGTATTCAGCCTAGTTTTAGATTATAACAAGATGTATGCAACAAACTTGACGCCAGTATAAGTACTTGTACTGATCACTTCTGATGAAATCCATCACGCCCTGTGCACCTCTCGCATCAAACTGCTCCTGTAATCAGAACATCACTTAGATATATGAAGACGACGAACAGCCAACACTGCAGTGATCAATGCCTTTTGTATCTTTTTCTTCCTTCTAACCACTTTCTTGTAACTTTTTTCCTTAAGTATTCTTCGCTTTCTCCGATTTAGGAATAATGAACCGGTACTTGTTGAAACAACTAAGGCGCAAATGATCAGGCAGTCTCAAAGAATCAATGGTGGATAATCGCAGTTATACGACTTATAGGGGATGAAGGATAGAGCTGGCGATATTGATTAATCTCTGAGCAAACGTTCAATCTCACAAAGCATTGTTAGAAGCAACTGAAAGCATATCTGACTTTCCGAATGACTCGCGCTGCCTACCGATCTATGAATTTAGTGGTACTGCACTTGCAGACAAGTCTGGTACCAATTTGCCGACCCATGATTGACGGAGTCTTTGGGGCGAAATTAAACCGTCGATCACATGTGTGTTGCAAGGCACCTCTAACCGCTGTAGAGTAAGTAATGCCTAAACCATACGATTCCCTCTGACCCTCTTCGAGTGCCATTCCCACTAGAAATAGCATTCTTGCTTTACCACATCTGTACCAAAAGAGAGGATCGACGACGGAGCTCAGACAATTGTGTAGGGCTTTCTCAGTACCCTCCAACTATAAGCAGTCCCATAGTTGGAAGGAGAAACACGTCAAACGAAGGAAATTCATCGTAAATCGTAGTTGCACTTCTCATTCACTGCCCAATACAAAGCTTATCCTAGGGAAACAAGCGACTGAGTACGAAAAAACAGCAAGAAGTTCCATGCGTACTGAAAAACTCGAAGAAACAGCTCAAAAAAAAACAATTACGTCAAAGTAATATTGCGTTTCGAATGTAATCAATGCGAAGCTGAAAATGTACAACTAGAGACGTGAGTTTCAAGGAAAAAAGTTCTTCATGACTACCCTGAATTTCTCAACTCACTAATTGCAGGAAAAAGTTGCACTGCATTTTCCCTCTTTTTCTTTTGCTACGTACGGTGCATACAAGTTCGGAAAAGCTCATTCAACCACATTTCCACCAACTCCTTGCATTATTTCGCTCGCCCTTTTTTAGGAGTTTTGGTTGTATACCTTTATAGTTACATATCATCTCTACAGTAGTTATACGCACGAATAACTGCTATTTTCTTTTTGTTGCAGATTTAGAATAGCCGTAGACAATCGATAAATGGTGCGTAGTTGATGCGCTTTATCCGCTCTCTCGCTTTGTGCCTCTGCGTCTCTGCCCATATTGGGCGGGGCACTAGTCAAACATTGTAGCAACCGTTCCACGGAACGTTCGCTACTTCTCTGAGCGATTGAGAGCGATCGTGAACAATACCATGGCAGGAACATCGCTGCGCGACCCAGCCAATGGTCGCGCCGCCCGCTCCTGCGGGGCGGCGATCAGGGCCGCCCACTTCTGCGGTCATTCTCGTCTCGTCCTGGTGTCCTGATCGGTCGTGTCCTCTTGCCTTATCCTCCACCTTTGCCCCCTTTGGTTCTCCGCCTCTGCCCGACTCTAGATCTCTGACTCTGCCCTCGTTGTTGTGTATGTGGCCCACATAGTCCATCGACCCCGTATATTTAGTATTTCACTCACGTCAACTGTAACAGCCTTCAGTGGCAATCGATCATCACATTCAACTCTACAGCGGCGGAGGATCAGTCCCCGTTGCTATAAACACCTCATATAAGAAGCCACGTCAAGCGCGTCCGCAGCAATCGGACCTTAACGCCTACCCCGCGCTGGCGCGCCGCCTCTGCCCAGCTTTTAGCTTCTACATGGCTCCGGTCATCCTTTGACTCACCTTTCACCCAACGCAGTATTCAGACGAGGTTCAAGCTTCTCGAACAAACCTTACCAAACGGACGAGAACGGCCTCATCGATGGTGCAAACGGGTGAAGCTGCACATACAGAAAACAGAGAGCCCCGCAAACCGCTGCAGAAACTGTGGACGCGGTGTTTCCTTCGAGAAACGCATGCAACTCGTGTGATGAAAGACTAGGCACAGTAAGAGAAAGATTTCAAGCAGTACTGCAAGGAACAAAAACCCTCCAAGAGCGGAATTGTCTTCCGAGATGGACGCAATCAAAGGCTGCCAATCCAGGCAAACGTTGCTGGAACACCATCCAGACGCACCACCCGAAAGGGCATCCAGACACATCGGCCGAAGAAAGCACCCCCTTCTTCACAAGATGTGCATACACCTGGCGGATGAGGCATCTGCACCAATCGAACGAGGCAAGAAAATAGCCAAACGAGTAGCCGAACGGAGTCATCAAGCCAAAAACGATCTACCTCAGCTTGGAGAACCAGAAGGTACGCTTGAATTCAGTCAGTTCGTTCAAAGTCATTTCCTGCACCTTTCAAGCATTGTCGCTAAATGTATACGTAGGATTAAACAAAAACCAACCAAACCATTGGCACGGTCAATCAAACACCTAGTAAGTACCTTTTGAACTTATGAAGCCGAGGTAAATGGTCTAATTTAAGCGCGGACTGCACGAAGAAAAGGAAGAGATAAACTAACCGAATGGGAAGGGCCGAAGCAGACACGGTGTACCGTAAAAGTTCAACATACCCGAAAAGAACGAGTCACAAAACACTCATCACAAACTGGAGACAGCAGAAGATCATATCGCGACTGCAGAAGACTATATCATAAAGCTGGAATTGTCGCTTAATATGTCGTTGTTACGCTGTTATATTACTGTGATATAGTCTCAACTGTTGTATATTACAGCTTATTCGTTTTTTGTAACATCGGTAGAATTCATTCGTTATATGTATGTAAAAGTATTATAACTCAACGGTGCTCTCACTACTAAATCGTCAAGATGCACGCGATATAAGATCTACACAATCGAGCAAACGTGTTCAATGTGCATTTATCTTACAAAACACATAGCCGCCGATAAACCCATCCCATTAGTGGTACACGAACCAAACCGCCACAACCTAAGTTTCTACGAAAAATCCAACTTGGCACAGTTCTGAATTGTGGTCAAGAAAATCACTCAACCAGTAGTCATGCTAGGTGATCGTCAAGTGACACGAATAGATTATCAGAGCGCCCGATTTATTTTAGTCCTATCGAAACTTTTATACCTGTATATTTGTTATCCATGGATTGTACTCCAATCTTAGGACTTGCTTGTTTCCAATCAAATCTAGCGCTCCAAGCTCTGGAGGTAGTACGGTCAGCCTGTTACCTAGAATCTTTTTAAGAACTTCTAGCCATTTCACTGACAAAAAAAAACTATTGCAAATACTTGTAAACCTGCAGTTATCGGTAAGCTTTTGATATTCCTGAGATAACTTCCGAGTAAGATCTTATGTAATCGTTAAGTAGATAACTACAGATCAAAACATACAAACCCTGGATGTGCAGTTTTTTTAAAGTAGTCAAATGGCCGATTTCTCGTGGAATTGTTAGTAGACTGTTATCACGGAGGACGAGAATCTGAATAACATTTAAGTAATTTCCCTTACATTCTTTACGAAATTAGAGAATGCTTGGAACATCTGGAGGTTACGAAGGTTCATCACGTCTCCAGCAAGCATTTCAAAGTCATTATCACCCAGATAGAGCGCTCGCAAAGTCTCTGGAACTATGAAAGCGGTTCTGTTAGGGACATTGTAACATGCATCTACACATTAAGATTAGCATTTTTTGTCAGATACAGTGATTTCCACAGTTCAGTCCAAGATATGCATTTATTACAAAAACGAACGCGCAAATATAATCTCAACCGATCCCACAAATCCCTCTCAATACTTGTGGCTGTCCAAAATGGTTCAAGAGATCAATAGAGTTTACAAAATGATTTCCTAAACCAAATACAAGTATAGTCCTTACAGTGGCATGACGGAATGAGAACGCTGAAAAAATGACCCTGTTCTCGGAGTGTGTCACTGGCCACAAAACACATCGTCAGCGCAGCGGTTAGTGACGTGGTGTACCAGAAAGCATATGGATAAGCAAGGCGCTGATTCGATCCCTTCAGTGGACACTCTCTTGCAGTCTATAAAGGAACAAATTGGCTCGGCAACTCTTACTTTGCAAAATAAATAGATAATAAGAGCATGACCGCCATGCTATCTCTATGTACTGTCTTCATGATTATTTACCTCTGAAATACTTAGGTCTTTTCAGTTTGTGCAGAAATTCTGTGAAAACACGTCTAGAAAGAATGAAGAACGACAAGGGTAATCTAAGTCAAGTTCCCATGGGATTCTTGTCAGCTAGCCAGAACTCAGAATAACAGAAAAAGATATCAAGGTCTACATCGCAGCTAGTTTCAGATAAAGAGTAATGAGAGCCAAAAAAACTGCTTGATTCCCCACCTTCGTTACTAATCCTCAGCCCACACCGTTTTCTGCACATTCCTGAGATAACACCAATGGATCCTAAACAAAATCTTGTAAGTAATAGGTCGTTCTAAAAGTTTTAACACTATAGCAATACCAAATTTACTAAACAGAAGCAATCAAAACTCATAATTATGGTATCCTTCGATAGCGCATCTTCTTGCGAAAGCGTTGGTATTCATTTGCCTGCTATGAGATGGAGCCGTCTTGGAAACAAATTCGCTCCTACTCACAAACCACTGGAGGAAAATGCTAGAGAAACGGCGCGCAAGATTAACAAAGCTTCCCGTAGATGACCCGAGCGCGACCGATCCTTAAGACTATTCTCTTCAGCTTCAAACTTCACGAATCACTTCCTAGCCGTCCTTCCTAAAACCGCACCATCGTCCCAAGCTTCATTAAGCTTGCGCGCCGCTTCAACAGCATTTTGTCATTCGTGCATGAGTAGCGAGCGAGTTTTTCCCAAGAGAGTTCCATCTGAAATCAAGCTTAGGCAAGTTGTATACCACAATGTTCACAAGAAAAGGCACAATTGAACACCACCAAAACCATGCGATTCTAAATGCTTCTTTTGATAGAATTTGGTGCTTACTTCTCTAGTGCCAAAACTTATAGAACGACCTTCTAGTAGATAAGAACTTTCCTTTGACTTCGCCTATACAGATCACTCACATATTCTTTGATGACTTAGCGAAGGGACAAAGTCGGTGGATGAACCTTAATTATACAGCTGGTGTTTCACGTTTATCCTCATTGTAGCTTTCCCTTCACTGCCGCTCGAGTCGAAACTTCTTCAGAGGAGCACCGTTCAAATGAGATACTCACTCAGCAGCGCTCATCTTAATGATTATGTGACTCGGACAACGAAAGCGAAAGCCACAACGAATACAAACAACTGTGGAGCATCAGTCCGGAAAAATCGGCTCTGATGAAAGTGGAACGCGTCGACACGCCAGTCAAATAATCATGAATTTCAACTAGTTATTAATATCGAAGGCATTAATAAGATAATGAAAGGATTAAAATGCGATACTATGTCACTTACAATACGAATACCGATAGTTGGATTCGGAAGGGAAACTACCCTACAAATGAAAAAGAAAGTCGAGATCTACGAGGTTTAATAAAATTGATTTCAAACTAAGGGATTTAGTTTCATGAATAAAAAGAAGAAATAAACTTATTACAATAGTCTCGCAGAGTCTGCGAGAATGTTTAGAGCTTTCTCAGGGTTAGTACGTGAGAGTCAAACCGACGACTCGGTGGTGTCCGCAATGAACCCTACCTCGCAGCAGAGATGAGGAGACATACCTACCTCAGAAAGGCTCCAAACATTCTCACAGACTATATGGAATATTTCAAGCGAGTCTTGAAAAAAGTAGCTGAGATGGATTTCTACAACCTCATATTTTAACTCTTCAAGAGAAGACTGTGGAATAGGAAGAGATATAACTTACTTGAGAATCACAACGGAATCTTGTTCAAAAAGAAAGCAGAGAATGGCATCACTGGAAAAAGACAAGAGAAAGGTAACCAAGAATGTTGAGTGATAAACAAAACTTTGAACCTCGAACGAGAAGCTGTGAGTTCAACTCCCGGCTGACTCCAAAGCTCTGTTTATCACTTATCACTGAACATCCTTGCACATATGCAGCTGTAACGTCATAACACTCTTGAAAAGCGGCCATTTTCCAAAATTCTACTACACAATAAAAATACAAATCAATCTCGACTAAGAAGTGGAAATAGGCATCGGAATAGCAAACGCAGCTGATAAACACACAAACTCATCAAATAGACACTCACCTTATTTATGGTCAACTTAAAATAACCTCAAGGGCAGCGAAACTCTTTAACATTGAGAGATACGCCAGAGCCCTGAAAACATATGATTGAGAGAGACAATGAGACCTTTGGCAGAAAAAAAAACTGCAAAGAAGTCAAACAATATCATATTTACATAGCCACGAGTGGTTAATAGGCAAAACCATAAACCTCAGGTAAGAGTTGAAAGAGTGATAAGAGCGGGAGCCCCGATAGTGCAGTGGTCAGCACGCACTACCGGAAGGCTGGAATCCGGGTTCAACTGCCCTGGGTTTAAGATTTTGTATACCGACAACACCTTAGATATATATCTATTACATCACAGTACTGCTGCAAAAGCTGTAGAGAAATCCAACATTTTGCATACCGTTATGACAAGCTTAGAGGAACGTCGTCCAGAAAACGGAGACTTCCACAAAGTTATATGCTTCGTGGTGTCCGTCGATCCATCGTCGCTTCGTTCGAGCCAAAGTCCAACAGTTGGACTTCGTGAGCAGACTCGGGAGAGAAACGGTACAGTTACCCACTCGTCCGATGAAGGGTCAGGTCGAGACGAGACATGATTCACGTATACTACCTCAAAAAGCCAGAAGGTTACAACAGCCCTAAAAGACTGAGTAGAAGATTCTCAAGATCTTGGGTAACAAAACATGTGTGATTGGTGTAAAGGGAACAACTAACAGCGACGTTATGATGAACAGCAATATTGCTCAAAATGGTCAGAACTCTTCTCCAATTCTGGAAGTCTTCCTTAGCAGGACAGCCCCGAAAGAAAAGGGCAACTGAATCGACAATGAGAGCGGCAGTCTGAAATGAAAATCCATCGAAAATTTAAATCTAGCACTGTGGAGAAAAAGAAACATCCAAGAACAGAAGAAACACCTTTCACTGAAACTAGATATGTAAAATGAGAATCGAAGGCTATCTGTCGCGATGTCCGACTGTTTAAAGTTTGCAAAGGTTGGTACAACTTTTTAAAACAATGGCTGACTTCTCGGCGACTTCGCCTTGTTCAGAGCCGTTGTGTCAAGCTTACACTCTCTTCTCACAAATCTGGCCTTGAACTTGACAAAACGGCTCTGGAGAAGGCAAGTCAGCGATGCCTCAGCCATCGGCACTGGAGAAAATACACACACCTTATGAAGGTTTTCATTAGAAGAACAATTAGTGAGGTATTTTTCATTCCTCACATTACATGTCAGGGTCCAACAAAAGTGGGCTTTCGTTTCATGAAAGTATTTCCTTCTCAATGGTATCAAACTCTTCTTTGGAGTAGCTCCATAAGTTTTGGCATAAAAGCAATGATCGCCAGATTTATCAACCAAAAGAAATTAAAACTGCATGATTTTGTTTCCCTTCAATTGAGCATTTTCCTGAAAACATTTTGGTACAGAACTTTCCTTTATTTGCTTCAAGATAGAGCTTTCATGGTAATGGCTTTGTTTTGTACTCATGTACGAATGGCGCGTAAGGGAATTGGACGCAAAAATTAAAAGAGATTGGAGATATGATACGGTTGCAAATGGGCCGGCTAGGAAGTGGTTCACGAACTCTAAAGCTGGAGAGAGCAGTCTGGAGGATCAATTGCACTCGGGCCGTCAACAGGAAGCTCAATTAATGTTGTCATTGTTACTGTCAATGTTGTCTAGGCGACATTTGTGCATGAGTAACAAGCGAATTTATTCCCATGATAGCTCCATCTTAAAGCAAGCGGAGGGAAGCTCGATACCAAAATGTTTGCAAAAATATGTGAGATCGAAAGAGACTAAAATCAAGCAGTTCCAATCATCCCTAGTTGACAGATTACGTCCTCATTGCCCAGCTACAAAACTTATGGAACGACCTAGTGAGGCAGTTTGTGCGACTTCAAGATCGTCCGTCACCATCCGTTCGTCTCGATCGAGAACGACGATGACGTACAAGACCAAAACAGCTACTAAATTATGCAATTCCTCTAAGGCAGTACCCCTTTTAATTGGCTTGACGACTGTTCTAGTTCAGTCAGCAAATGCATGAAGTGTTCCATTGTATTCGGTGACGAAATCAATAGGCGTTTCATCGCACGTCAATGTCGGTTGTGTGATATCCCAATAACTGAAGTGATTATTTAGTAAATTTGTGGAAAAATCGAAAAAAAACATCTAAAAATAAACTAAAATATCATGAGAATCTTAAGGCAAAGAATTATAGGAAGCAAAACCGATCTGTTTAGAATATCAAAAACACTTTGCCTTAATCCTCTCGGAATCAGGGACTCAACCTTCTGCGTCTCTAGCCTCTAGTGTGCTGCATCTGACAATGGCGTCTATCCCCCAGAGTGCCATTGTTAAACACTACGCTGGGAATCAGAGACGCCTACCACTGGGTCCGTGGTCCCGAAAGGGTTAAAAAATAAAACTTAAAACAAACTCTGACCTGATGAACTCTATTGATTCTAAAACCACGCTCCGTATCGACACAAATCACCTTGAGTCCTCTCGCGATAGCCACAGCCGTAAGTTGCATGCCAAAATACTAATATTTAGTATTTAAAATATTTATCAGTACACAAAATAAATACTCAGAATGCTTGAAGTAAATACTCAAATTATTGACATTCTTAGCAAAACACCCAGAAACTCAAGATACCACTCTATAGACCATCAAAATCATTCTGATGCTAGTCGCGCGACGTCAAACCTCACTCAGCTACAGTGATGGTAGCGTCGCGTCTCGTGGGAAAGTAGGCGGACAGCCAGACATGTTTGCACGGACAAACAGCTTGTCGCTATTTGTTCAACTGCCACGCAAGTGACAGCACGACGTCGTCTGCCTATCAACATTTGTCCCTTGAAAGTATACCTACCAATACATGGAAAGAACACTTAAAATACGTGGAACAAACACTTGAGATATTTGGAAGAAGCAATAGAAGAATAAAGCTCTTGAAGTTGATTAATCTCTGAGGCATGCGCCATATATTCGCCTTCGACTTGCAATTTAGTTTGAGGTGAGTGAATGCATATCTGGCATTCATAATGACTAACGGTGACCTACCGCTGCATTAAGTCAGTGCCACTTATCCTCGCAGGAGAGTCTAGGTCTTGTGTGGAACCAATTTTTTATCCCCGGAGAGATGTCTCACTTGGTGAGCCATGAGCGCGAGATCGAACCATCGACCTTGTATGCGACGCAGAGCACCTCTAAGCACTACGTCCCATGCGGCCTACTGAACGGCGAGTCTACTTCGAACACCTATCAAAATATGAAACATCTGAAATACTTGCAAATAGTTGGAATCACCTGTCACCTGTCGTTCCCTATCGCTTGCAAAAGTAGCCCAACGGGTCCTCGGCCTAGGGATTCGTTGAGCATCATACCGTTCTTCTAGTTTTGTCCTGCAGAAATCATACCATCGGATCGGTGGTCTCCCTGCACAGCGCTGAATATCTCAAGGGATCCAGTCGGTAACGGCTCTAGTCCATCGGTTTTCGTTGAAAAGCATCACATGTACGGTCCACCTTACTTTCGATATCTTGGCGTGCAGAACGGCGTCTCTGATTTTCGGTCATTGACGTAGGTCGGAGCTTCCAATCCTTTTTCTCATTTGCGAGATACTGAATACTACTAGTATCGACATTTCAATAGCGTGTTCAGTAAGACAAAGCTTCTTATTCAGTCTACGTAGCTACCACTTTGCTACATACGTCAGAGCAGGGATAATCGTAAAGCCGAAAAGGTGAGCACGGAGTTGGATATTATTTGTCTTCTTCACTACATCCTCGATGCTCTAAAACGCTCCCCAAGTCTCTCGTTCCGTCCTGCTTAACTCTGGAGCTAGGTCGTTCATCATACTGATTTCACGACCTAGATAGACGTAACTGGAGCATTCGGAGGTTGTCGTTCCGTTTAGCGTGAATGGGGCATTAGAAACCCATCCGTTGCTCATGAACATCGTTCTCGTTATATTCGGTTGAAGACCAATCTTTCCACAGGCGTTATCGAAATCGGTCAACATTCGTTCCGATTGGCTGATGCCTGGTGTTACGTATCATCGGCAAAGCGAAGATGGTTTAATTGTCCACCGTCAATTTTCACTCCCATATCGTCCCATTCTAATATTCGAAAGACGTTTTGGAGGGTGGCAGTGAATAATCTTAGCAAAATTGTGTTATCTAGTGGAACCCTTCTTCTTACGTGATGGTGACATTGTTGCAGAATGGAGATATTTTGGTCGTGAAATCTTTATAAAGCTCACGAAAGATCATTATGTGCCGAGTAAGGATGCCCTGGTTATCTAGATCCTCTATAACCGCTTCTGTTTTCTAAATCAAGGACCTTTTTCAGATCGATGAAAGTGAGACAGAGTGGTTGTTTGTACTCTCGTGGGAACTTCAATGAGTTAATCGTGTGGATGTGGTCTATGGTACTAAATCCTTTTCGGAACGCTGGTTGTTCGCATGGCGGTCCAGTTGAGATATATAATTAAACAGAACAAAATCACAAGATAGCTAGAACACCTAGTAGAACATTTGAAACAGATACTTAAGTCACTCAAAACACTTAGTAATATAACCAAAATACTGGGAATGCTTGCTAAGAACTATGTACGTCGTTCTATGAACTATGGGTATGTTATATAATCGCATATAACGCAGTGGTTAGAGGTGCTCTGCGTCACACATAAGGCCGGTGGTTTGATATCGCGCTCACGGCTCGTCGCCGCAAGTCATTATAAAGGACAGATATGAGTTCATCACCCTCAAACACAGCCAAAATTGGAGACGAATACAGGGCGCATGCCTCAGGGATCGATCAACACCAAGACCTTTATCCTTTTATAAATTCGCGTAAATATGTAACGTATCCCCTCTTTGACCACGGACCTCCCTCTTTGAGGGATCCCGCCCGGTTAGTCGCGAGGGCACGTGGCGCGTCCCCAGGTGGGGATAGGGGAATAAAACGCGAACCAAAAGCGACCGTGTGCTTCCCAGAGACGCAGGTGGATTCAGGGGACGAGCTCCCTGCTTCTGCAGTGCCGACTTGACAAAACTCTATTTCTACGAGTCAAGTCGGCCAAAAGCCTGCAATCAAGCGGCTGGGAAGTACATGGGAGGCGGTTAGGAGTCGCCTCCAACAAATAAGCTCCTCCCGCTCCTCCGAGAGAGACTGCCAAGCTACTCGTGAGTACCCAGCCCCCACGTTTAGAGCCTGGCAAGCTACACGTCGGGTATCAAAAATGCCAAAAACAGTAACAAATATGGGCCTCATTCCCCTGACCCCGAAAGAGCCCCTGGTACGGCAGCGCCAGGTAGGACGAGTACGGAGAGGCTGCTAAAATCTCAGGGCCGAACTAGGCTGCCAAGATCGAAACGGACTAAAATGACGATCTGTACCTACAATGCAAGAACCCTTGCTCAACAATCCGCTGTAGAAGATCTGTTGATTCAAGCAAGAAGAATAAGGTACGACGTCATTGGCCTGGCTGAGACGAGAAGGCGCCATCCTTTTCACGCTGTCTATGACACCGGAGAAGAACTGTTCCTTGGAACATGCGATCGCAGAGGTGTCGGTGGCGTTGGCGTCCTCGTCAAATCGAATTTGACCGTGAACATTGATTCGTTCGAACAACTAACAACACGCATCGGACGATTACGGTTGAAACGATGTGGTTCTATGCCGGCTTTGACCATCTTCATTGCTTACGCACCAACATCAAGCTATGACGAAGACGAAGTCGAAGCGTTCTTTATGGACCTCGAAAAATTCTTCAGAGAAGATCATACATTCCTCAAGGTCATTGTCGGAGAGAACGTCTGAAGAACGTCACACAGGGACCCACGGACTAGAATGGAATGAACAGGGTGAGAGGCTATCCGAGTTTATCATGACGACCCAAACCATGCATGGTAACTCGCAAACCCAAAAGCCTTTCTCTCAGCGATGGACGTGGGAGTCTCCCAATGGAGAGTACCATAACGAAATAGATCACATCATAGTAAATCGAAGGTTTTGCCTGACCGACGTCGCTGTTGTTCCTAGGTTCTACACGGGATCAGACCATCGCCTCCTTCGCGCAACGTTTCGATTTTCGAGGAGAGGAGAGAAAGCCGCTAAATTCAAACAACGAAGTCCCAGAACTATCATAAACTGGGATGTATTCAAATCATTAGTCGGCTCTTGGGAAGATACCGTTGTCGACAACATCGACGAAGAATACGATCGACTCGTCGAATATCTTCACGTTGGCGCTAAAAAAGCCGAAAGTCCTAAGGTCACGAAGAGACGCTTGTCTCCGCAGACACTCGAGCTGATACGTCAGCGTGGAATCGCACGAGCCGCAGGCAACCGAAACCTTACGTCCGAAGTTGCGAAACGATGCAGAGAAGCGATAAAAGAAGACCTTAAAGAGAGAAGGGCAGCAGTTATGGCAGAAGCTGCAGAAGTTGGGAAGAGCATTCGCAAAGCCCAGCGAGGCTTCGCCAACTATAAGACCAAGATGATTGCACTCCGATACCCTGACGGGACACTTACAGCTTCCAGAAGGGCTATGGAGAAAATCATCCACCAGTACTACTCGGATCTCTTCGCTAGCCATGTTCTCTTACCGTCATATAAATTGAAAGAGGACGAATATGTCGTTCCACCGGTCCTTCCTTCCGAAATCCGACATGCTATATCGTCGGTGAAAAACAGAACAACACCCGGTCCAGACAGGATTAGACCAGAACACCTGAAGAACCTGCCGCCAGTTCTCATCAACACCCTGGCTCGGCTCTTCACTCGCTACCTGTCAGAATGCAAGGTCCCTATTCAAGGGAAAACCAGCAAGACCGTATTGTTGTTCAAAAAGGGAGACCTTCACGACATAGGCAATTATCGCCCAATCTGCTTGCTGTCCGTTGTCTATAAACTCTTTACTCGAGTCATCCTGAACGGATTGACAGAACACTGGACGAAGGACAGCCATGCGAACAAGCAGGGTTCAGAAAAGGATTTAGTACCATGGACCACAACCACACGATTACAAGACTCATTGAAGTTTCGCGAGAGTACAAACAACCACTCTGTCTCACTTTTATCGATCTGAAAAAAGCCTTTGATTCAGTGGAAACAGAAGCGGTTATAGAGGCTCTGGATAACCAGGGCGTCCCTACTCGGTACATAATGATCCTTCGTGAGCTTTATAAAGATTTCACGACCAGAATATCTCCATTCTACAACAATATCACCATTGACGTAAGAAGAGGGGTTCGACAAGGCGATACAATATCGCCAAAACTATTCACTGCCACCCTACAAAACGTCATGCGAACATTAGAATGGGACGAAATGGGAGTGAAAATTGACGGTCGACAATTAAACCATCTTCGCTTTGCTGACGATATCGTTCTCATAACACCAAACATCAGCCAAGCGGAACGAATGTTGACTGATTTCGATAACGCCTGTGGAAAGATCGGTCTTCAACTGAATCTAACGAAAACAATGTTCATGAGGAAGGGATGGGTTGCTAATGCCCCATTCACGCTCAACGGAACGACAATTTCCGAATGCTCCAGTTACATCTATCTAGGTCGTGAAATCAACATGATGAACGACCTAGCCCCAGAGTTGAGCAGGAGGAAACGAGCGGCTTGGGGAACGTTTAAGAGCATCGAAGATGTAGTGAAGAGGACAAAGAACATCCGACTCCGTGCCCACCTTTTCGACTCGACAATTATCCCTGCCCTAACGTATGCAGCAGAGACCTGGTCGCTACGTAAGCAGGATGAAAGATCACTTGCCGTTATCGAACGCGCAGTCGAAAGGTCGATGCTAGGAGTATCTCGTATTTCGCAAATGAGACAAAGGACCTACGTCAACGATCGAAAATCAGAGACGCCGTTCTACACGCCAGGATATCGAAAATAAGGTGGGCCGGACACGTGATGCGCTCCAACGACAACCGATGGACGAGAGCCGTTACCGACTGGATTCCTCGGGACGTCAAGCGCTCTAAAGGAAGACCACTGACCCGTTGGTCCGATTTCTTCACCAAAGCGATGGAAGAAAGATATGATGCTCAGCGAATTCCTAGAGCAAGGAGGACCCACTGGGCTACTCTTGCACGCGATAGGGAAAAATGGAAGAGTTGCTGGTACCCGCTCCAGTCACTCGACGATCAACGGGACGACAGGTGATACAGGTGATGTAACGTATATATAAACGCGTATATGTACATATATATACTTATATATATGCAATTTATATCGACATAACTCGGACGAGCCGTGGCCGAGTGGCTGTCATGCCCGTCGCGACTCGCGTGGGACCAAACCCCAGTCCTCAACGCTCTACGGCAGTCAACAAGAACGCTCTGTGGAACGCCACAGTCCGGCTATTCCCAAAATTGTAAGGTAATTGCAACTGCACAATCGGTTATTCACGACGTTGGAGAAAACAGGGAAAAACGAACTTTCACTTCGTCTGAGTGACTGAATGCATATTTAGCCTCTACAATGACTCGAGGTAGTCGCCCGCTGCATCGAGTGAGTGCTCCTTATTCTCCCGGACAAGTATGCGACAAATTTGGTGCCAATTTACCGACCTCCAAGGGATAAATGGCTATGTGAGCCATGGTCTCAAGATCGAACCATCCACCTTGGGTGCGACGCAGACTACCCCTAATCACTGCGCCCAATCCACTTCATATATTTATACGTATGTATACATAAGCATACTTATGTGTTCAAATATACACGTTTTTATAAACATATATGCCCATACACATGCGTATACACACATGTGTATGTGCATGCATATGTACATGTACATGTACGTATGAGTATACGTGTAGATATATGTATACGTATATATATATATATATATATATATATACATATATACTCATGTAATAAGAGTGATAAAGGATGGGATTAGTCTTTCAATGGTTCCCATGTGAGTCAACAAGCCGTCAAAAATCTGTAGAACTAACAATATTTGTGATTTTCCGCATCCGGCCTCACCAGAGATTTCTGTTATCGTTCCACGAAAGAAACCACCACCTGATAAGTCATTTTCAAAAGAAAATCAAGAAATTACGAGAGCGCATTCAGGCTTAGCCAAAGGTTTAGGCTTAAAAAAATGAAAGCATCGCTACTCGTCTTTAGCGTCCTAAAGTTCCAGTTATGTCACTAAACTCAAAGACCTGGTGAACGGCATGAGAAGACAGCTTTCACAAATTAGGCACGTTGCTCTACTGTTTAGCTCAATTATATCCACACAAAATACTTCTCAGGTATTCTTACGATGATCGATAACAGAAAACTCTAGCGAGGCCCGATGCGGAAAACCACAAATGTGGTTAGTTCTATAGATTTTTGAGGGCTTGTTGACTCACATGGAGACCATCAAGGGACCGATATTTCCATAGAGTTCTTCTCTAATATATATAGATGTATATGGACATATGTATGCGTATTTATATGTAGACACAGATACGTGCAGATTTACATGTACCTATATATAGATATACACATACAGATATACATATATAAATGTATATACATACTAACGTATATACATGAATACTTATATATATATATATATATATATATATATCTGGAGAGCGAGTACAGCGCAGTGATCAGGGGTGCTCTGCGTCGCACACAAGGTCGATAGTTCGATCCCGCGCTGAACACAGAGACATGACTAACCTTGAAAGCTGTCTTCTCATAATGTTCACCAGGTCATAACGCTTCTTAGTGTTTAGTAACATAAATGAAATCTTGGGACGCTAATGAAATGTTGTGGTCCCATTACTTTTTCAATCCTAAGTCTAAGTTTAAGTTTACGCCAAAGCCTAGGCCTCAGTGCGCTCTCATAACTTCTTGTTTGAATAAATCCATTAAAGTACTCTAGCAACTGATGGAGCAACAATTCACTACAGGGGCCGAAATCAGTGACAAAAGAAGGAACTCACCCATCAAATTGTCAAGTAAGATGCAACCTGAAGACAGCGTAGCAGCACTCGACAACTCAAACTCGAGCAGTTCACGAGCGGATTTGACCTCAATCGATCGCGTTCCAGACATTTGACCTCCAAAAAAAACATTAAATCCAAAGATTTGAAAAGTAACAAACGACACACCCTGAGATCCGACCTTTGTCAAGATCAAAGAGGTTAAGGAGGGCCGTGACAGAGTGGTTGTGATGCTCGTCACGACGCGCGTGGAGCCTCGTTCAACCACCCGTTGAACGTCACAGCCACGTGATCCTTTAGATTGCAGAGAGACATGCTCGACCAGTGTTCTACGTCATTCAAGAGAAAGACGAAAAACGAGTGGAATGCAAGTACTGGGACCCGCACAATAAAAATTGTGATCACGGGTAGTGCGACAAAAGGCGTCTATAGGCTGAGGTCTCGATAGGAAAAACTAACTTTAGTAAACTGATTCCTTGGGATCATCAATCTATAGATCTTTTCAAACAATGGAAAATGTGGCGAAGAAACTCTTTTGAAGGGCTCTAAACAGCTACTTGCGACAATGGAGACAAAAAAATGGAGATTCAAAATACGCGCCAAGTATCGACGAAGAACGACTCACCTCACGCCCAAATTAAATTCTTTGCCGCGCGCGGCGCGATTCAGATGCGTCTCGTACCGGCCACGATTGGGCAGTCCCCAGTCAGCAATCTATATTGATTCTCGGGACGAACCATTGATTAACCTCGACAATGATCGATTAACTGCTCAACTCTCAGTCAGCGGACAATTCATTCTGTACAACATAGGGGAGAAAGGGAGCGGGTTGGGGAGCGTTTAACCCTTAAAGGACCAACATTTATAGGCAGGCGGCGTCGCGCCGTGGCTTTCCTAAGAGACGCAACGCCGCTACTTTAGTAGCTAAGTGGGATTTGACGTTGCACGGCTTTATACAAATGTACCACATGGTCCTTAAAGGGTTAACAGCACCGAGGACATAGTGAAGAGGACTAAGAACTTTCGACTCCGTGCTCACCTTTTCGACTCAGCTGTTATCCCTGCCCTAACGTATACAGCAGAAACCTGTCCGCTAAGTGCAGGATAAAAAATAACTTGGCGCTATTGAACGCGCAGTCGAGAGGTCGATGCTAGGAGTACCTTGTATCTCGCAAATGAGAGAAAGGATCCGAAGTTCTAACGCACGTCAACGGCCGGAGGTCAAAGACGCCATTCTACACTCCAGGATTTCGAAAAAAGATGAGCCGCACACGCGATGTGCTTCAACGACAACCGATGGACGAGAGCCGTTACCGACTGTCTTCTTCAGGATGTCATGTGCTCCACAGGAAGGCTACCGACCCGATGGTCCGATTTCTTCACGAGAACACTTGAAGAAAGATATGATGCTAAACGAATCCCTAGTGCGAGGAGAACCCACTGAGATGTGCTAGCACCCGCTCAAGTCACTCGAGATCAATCTGGGACGACGGGTGATGCATAGGTGACGCACTATGGACAGTGCAATATATACAGTTGCAATGGCTGACGTCCGGCGGTATCACCTTATTCGGGGCCTGGAGAGCCAAACTTGACACATATATAAAGACTCCTAGGTCATAAGTAAAATTCGAACCTGAAATGGCTTCAAACCCGTTATTTTCCTTTCAAGAAAGAAAGCGCAGGGGACTGAAGGACGGAGAAGAGGAATGCTCTCGTATCTGAGTATTCCTCTGACTGTGTTTCGCATAGCACCGTTCGAAACGATACGCAACATGTAAAGGATGAACTTTCTGATTTGAATTATGGCTTCAGTTTAACTGAAGTTTAAAGCCGATTTGTACCTCCTGAGCGCGTGTGGGGAATGGTTAGAGGTGCTTTGCAGCACACACGATTAATCGAGGGCTGATGGTTCGATTCCGCGCACGAGGGTCACCAAGTTCTGCATCCCTCCAAAATTGGTGAATTTCTCATTACCCAAAAAACGAGTCACAAAGCACGCTCAATACATATTGAAGGCAGCAGGAGGTCAAATTATGACTGGAGGAAATAATACCATAAAGCTGGAAATGTCGCCTATATGTCCTTACATTGTCATGCTAGTGTAGAATGGTCTTAATTGTTAGATATTACAACTTATTCGTATTACAACTTACAACTTATTAGATATTACAACTTACAACAACAACTTATTTGTTACATCGCTAAAATTTGTTGGTTATTCACATATAAACGCATCATCACTCAAAGGCTCTCGTACTGTTACATCATCAGGATCCATGTGGTATGGGATCTACACTATTGAACGAAAGGCGTTCAGATGCTTAAATTAATTCAGCATAAAGAACACGCACCCGCCAGTAAATCCATACAATAAATGTTGTACCAACAACACTGCTACAACCTATGCTGTATTGAATATCTGTTTCGGCACGGTTCAATTTTCGCGAATAAAATAATGAGCACTATCAATCTCTGAAAGTCGGTCTCATATTCTCATCGCGTGTTCTGCTGGTGATCGACAGGACTTAGGCTGATAAAGTCCTTGTGTGAAATAACGAAGTAATGGCAAAAATTTATACACGGCAGTACAATATGGCAACTAATGCAAGGCAATGATTGGATCATAAGAAACTGCACCATGCTGATAAGGTTATCATGCCAACGACTAGTTTAACGTATGAAAATATTTAGAGAATGCTGCACGACCTCGGACGGGAGCTGAACAAAACAGAAGGCTCGATAATGCAGTGGTTAGCATGCCGTCCGCAAGAGGTGGGACAAGGGTTGAACTCCTGACATAGGCTCGTCGCTTTGCATATCACTCAGCATTCTTGGTTATAATAGTTATAACATCATAACACTACTATTAAAGCGGTATAGGATGAATGCCGGTCTCTTACGTATGAACACGACCGTCTACTTTCTAAACAAGGTGACACATTAGTACAAGAAATATGGAGCTATCGGCTATACATGGATGCGGATATAACACAAGAAAATCGTGATCCCCGCTCTCCGAGTCCTCACTAAGCGCACTGTGATTGATTCATCGTCTTGCGAGACAGCTTTCTATCCTTGTTTCGCTTCGGTGGCACTGCTCCTGACGTCACTTCCTCAAAAAAAAAAACTTCATCATCTAATAACACTCTGCTTAAGTTTTGATCTTACACGAAGCTGTAGCGGAACCTCAATCCATCTAACGTATCGACGTCTTCGTCTTCTTCAAAGCCATGTTGATTCCAACTGCCCTTCTTTCGTCCGATATGACTCTTCGCAATCGCATCGAGTTGAATCCAGAAGAGGACCGATCTATCGAATTGAACTCACTGATTTTTACATGAAAGGGCACTTCGAATGAGGTCAATCGTTAGAGTGATGATCCATTGAATTCGACTGGATACGAGCACACAAAGCTCTGTATCGGAGGAATGAACGGCTGTAACTACAGAGACAAACTACAGAGACATGAGCAAATCTAGTGACTTGAAGTGGCTTTGAACTTATAAGAAACAAGAAGAATAAAGGGAGCAGAGGAGCGGATTCCTCTCGTACCTTACTAGTTGCTTGACGTATTTCACATCGCGAATTGCGAAACAATAGGCTGTAAATAAAGGTTAAACAATGTGCTCTGAACTAGGCTTCAGTTCAACTGGAGGTCAATGCCGATATGTACCTCTGAGGGCACGCGGCGCAGTGGTTCATAGTGCTCTGCGACAGGAACGATTGTTCCGCGCTAAAGGCTCACCAAGCCTTTTATTCCACCAAGGTCGGTGAATTAGATTAGATTTGTCTGAGAGATGTTGGCACTATGATACATTGGTAGGCCGCTGCGAATCATTATGAAGACCGAATATGCGATTAACCACCGCAAACGGAAATAAAATTAAAAACGAATGCATGGATGATACTCAGAGATTAACTTCGAGAACTTTATCCTTTCTCATTTTGTGCTCCCTATATCAATACCATCGTGATTACTGACAGACACCGAGCTAATACATGTATGAGAAGAGCACATCAACGTCCCGATGGTGTAGTGGAAAATTAAGTGACCCTCCTAAAAACGTAATCCTGGGTTCGAAGCTAAATCATTAGAGTTTTGCTCACATCTCAGCATTCTCGTAGTCCGTATCTCACATCGTACTCTGTGCAAAAAATTAGATTTTGTAATTCCATTAAGGTTAAGTCGGTTCTAAAAAAGGCAAAGGCGCCAAAATGTTATTTCAATAAAAGTTTTCTTTCTTTTTTTCCTCTCAAACTTCGTTGAAGCTCATGATTAGAACAAAACATAACTATATTCACGTCGGTGACAATGAAAGCTAGTCCTCGAAACTATTGCTCCGTTATATCATTTGGTCTAATACCATTATTAATATTTGAGAAATTTTGATGTCAAACATGAATCAAACTCGCATTTCGCCCTTGCCGGAGCGTGTGCTAATGAGAAACAAAGAGTGGTGGTAAACATGTGTCGGTAGCGCAACTGATTAACACGCGCAGCCGATTAGGATAAAATTCGAGTTCAATTTCTGTCTGACGACAAAGTTTTGCTCATCACTCAACATTATTGAGTATATCTGTAGCACAATACCAGAGCTAAAAAAACAGATATAGAAAAAATTTTTATTAATATCTGGGAAGGTGAAGTGGTCAGATAACCGAAGGCAAGACAAGGAAAACTAGTTCTTTTATAGTATTCAAGAACAAATGAAGAAACGACCCCTTTCGCTGTAGAAGAACTTTTTATAAGAGTGTTAGCAATCATCTGATTAAATCTCTGGCTAGTGCGCTACACGTTCCGTTCATGAAATACCTTTTTATTACACTGTAGCAGAAAGATAACATTTGTGCTTCATACACGCATGTTTCTCGCAGGAGAGAATAAGATATCGACAGCATAAGTTTCAATAATCCAAAGTTGTGCCTATTTTCTAGAAAAAACCGTTTTACTGCAGTGTAGCAGGCAAAATAGGATCGAGTATCACATTTTCGGTGTGGTCTAAGTGTCTGCCGGAGGTAGAGTCGAGACCGCATTCCGCGACCGATCAATCGAAATGCTTCGGCACTTCACATGTGAAGTGCGATTTTTGCTATTCAATAAGAAATTTTTTTCTCCGCTTCAGAAGATATTCCAGGTAAAACGTATGTTTCTGATAGTACAAAATTTCTTCTACAAGTTCATATGCTTTTCGTGCTTCTAGCGATGTGACCTTGAAGTACGGAGTGGGTGTGAAACATAAATTTATCTTGAATGCTACAGCTTTATAAATGGGCCTTCTCGAAAAGAAAACGTAGAAGCATTTATCCAGAGATCTAAGCTGTCGAATGATAACTAATACTATTATGAAAAAGGTCTTGTCCAGCGAAAAGGCCTGCTTTTTCTTTTCTTCCCAGGACATAAAAGAACCGAAAAAAAATCTTGACTACACTTGCCACCTATCCCAATGTGTTACTATGTATTCAGCCTAGTTTCTGAATTATAACAACATGTATGCAACAAACCTGACGCCCGTATAAGTACTTGTACTGATCACTTCTGATGAAATCCATCACACCCTGTGCACCTCTCGCATCAAACTGCTCCTGTAATCAGAATATCACTTAGATATATGAAGACAACGAACAATCAACACTATCATGAACGATGCCTTTTGTATTTTTTCCTTCTAACCACTCCCCTGTAACTTTTTTCCAAAATTATTCTTTGCTTTCTACAATTTACGATCAATGAACCCGTACTTGCTGAAACTACTACGGCGCGTATGATCACGCAATCTCAAAGAATCAACGGCGAATAATCGCAGTTGTACGACTTATAGCAGATGAAGGATAGAATTCGCGGTCTTGATCAGTCTCTGAGGGATCACCAAACATTCGAGCTCACAAAGCACTGTTAGAAACGATTGAACGCATGTCTGACTTTCCGAATGACTCGCAGTGGCCCTCCGATCTATGAATTTAGTGGTACTGTACTTGCAGACGAGTTTGGTACCAATTTGCCGACCCCTGATTAACGGAATAATTAATGAGTCTTAGGGGCGAAAGTAAACCGTCGATCACGTGTGTGTTGCAAGGCACCTCTAACCGCTGTAGAGTAAGTAATGCGTGAAACATACAATTCCCTCGGATCCTCTTTGAGTGCCCTCACTAGTAATAGCCTTATCATTTTACCACGTCTGTACTAAAAGAGAGGATTGACGACGGGGCTCAGACATTTGTATAGGGCTTTCTCAGTACCCTCCAACTATAAACAGCCCCATGTTTGAAAGGAGAAACACGTAACACGAAGGAAAATTCATCGTAAATCGTACATGCACTTCTCAATCACTGCCAAATAAAGCGCTTATCCTAGGGAAACATGCGACTGAGTACGAAAAAAACAGCAACAAGTTCCATGTGTACTGAAAAACTCAAAGAAACAGCTCTAAGAAAAACAATTATGTCAAAGTAATATTGCGTTGCGAATGCAATCATTGTAAAGCTGAAAATGTACAACTAGAAACGTGAGATTCAAGAAAACCTCTTCATGACTACCTGAATTTCTCAACTCACTAACTCATGATTTCTGGGAAAAGTTGCACTGCATTTTCCTTTTTTCTTTTGCTACATACGGTGCATACAATTTCGGAAAAGCTCATTCAACCACGTCTCCACCAACTCCTTGCATTATTTCGCTCGCCTTTTCTAGGAGTTTTGATTCTACACCTTTATAGTTACATATCATCTATACAGTAGATATACACTCGAATAAATGCTATTTTCTTTTTGTTGCAGATCTAAAATAGCCGTAGACAATCGATAAATGGTGCGCAGTTAATGTGCTTTATCCGCTCTCTTGCTTTGTGCCTCTGCGTCTATGCCCATATTGGGCGGGACACTAGTCAAACACTGTAGCAACCGTTCCACGGAACGGTCGCTACTTCTCTGAGCGATTGAGAGCGATCGTGGACAATACCATGGCAGGAACATCGCTGCGGGACCCAGCCAATGGTCGCGCAGCCCGCTGCTGCGGGCGGCGATCAGGGCCGCCCACTTCTGCGGTCAGTCTCGTCTCGTCCTGGTGTCCTGATCGGTCGTGTCCTCTTGCCTTACTCCTCTACCTTTGCCCCCTTTGATTCTCCGCCTCTGCCCGACTCTAGATCTCTGACTCTGCCCTCGTTGTTGTGTACGTGGCCCACATAGTCCATCGACCCCGTATATTTAGTATTTCACTCACGTCAGCTGTAACAGACTTCAGTGGCAATAGATCATCACATTCAACTCTATAGCGGCGGAGGATCAGTCCCCATTGCTATAAACACCTCACATAAGAAGCCACGGCGAGCGCGTCCGCAGCAATCGGACCTTGACGCCTACTCCGCGCTAGGGCGCCGCCTCTGCCCAGCATTTAGCTTTTACATGACTCCGGGCATCCTTTGACTCACCT